>JAOXYC010249233.1:0-10199 GCA_028565715.1 Phoronis pallida
ACTCAAAGGTCATAACATCAAGAATGCAATCCTGACCCACCAAAAAACCCAAAATGTATTTTTAGACCTTCGAGAGCGAACATGGGTCTTTAAGGTTTTGATACTTGTTGAAGATATATGTTGTGTGTGTAAATTATTTAAAGTGTGATAACTAGGGCTGCAACGGGTCCAGAAGTTTTCGGGTCGGGTCGGGTCCAGTCTCGGGTTTCGGGTCACGGGTACGGTTCGGGTCCAGTAATGAAACTAAGAAAGTTGCAACGTTTGGTTATATAAAATGTACTATTAGCATATTTCTTCCAGATATTTTATTTCAACAACAACTTCTTATGATTTACAGTTTATGAAAAAGTAAAAGTAGGCCTACATCAATTGTACAGAATCAAATTGTAAAACATTGTTGAATTCCCCAACTGATCCGGTTATCTTCACGATTCTTGTGAGGTCCTCGGAAGCTTGTTCTAAGCACCAAACACGTCCGTTAATCGCAACTGTCCTGATGAGATGAACTAGTTCTCGGACTCGGGCTTCTACTCGTTGCTCTTGGGATGATTTATCGCCCGGTGACTGAATGTTGTGCATATGTTGTAGATGCTTCGACATCGGGGACGTCGTTCCACTTTCCAGTTGTGTATCGAAGTTTGGATGCGCAAAGTTTACATTTAGTGTAATGGTTATCGTTAACAAATTCAAAATGTTCCCACACCGAGTGGTTTCTGGACGTCGCCATCTTAAATGAGATTTATCCATGCATCACGTAACGCACTCTTTTTTCAATAATTCTAATAAATGTTATCATATGAATCAACAACAATGGTAGGAATATTCAACAATACATTTTTAATTATAATGGAATGATAACATAACACATTCAGATATGGCAAAAAAATGAATTTAGAACAATGATTTCTCATTTCGCCACAAGGTGCTTGGACCCGACCCGATAACGAAAATTTTGATACCCGACCCGACCGACGATGCGGACCCGCGGGTAACGGGTAATTCGGGTACCCGTTGCACCCCTAGTGATAACCTTCAACACATGAAGAAGTGAAAAGGGCTATAACTAGCATGAATTATCAACTTTTTCTTTTAATTAGGGAACAACACAAAAAAGTTGCATACGCAAAACTCTAATTCCTGTCAAAATTCCATGTTTGATGACAATTTGATTTGTTCCAATAAAGTTTGAAAATAAATTACAAATGTTTAGGCATAGCATGTTTCAATGTGATTGACAAGTGATAAAATCATGTGACACAGTGACAAAATCATCTTGTGGATACACTTCTTTTCAGTTGAAGCATCCTAAGTTTGTTGACAGTCTTATTCTGGTGAACTGCAATGCTACACAGTCAGGATGGGGGGAATGGGGATACCAGAAAGTAAGTTGCTACATATAGTTCCGATAAAATTTTTAAGTTCTTAAATTTAATACCAACATCTTGGTGATTGAGATTTGGCCAATGACTGGTATCACTTGAAATCAAAACTTGAAACTTAAAATCACAAACATATCGGACACTGAGGAAGGACAAGGTCCGATACATTTGTGATTTTAAGTTTCAAGTTTTAATTTCGATATACCAGTCTTTGTCAATTTACATTTAGTTACCTTTCTAATTTGTCACAGTGTCCAAAATAACCATTATGCAATGAAAATTACGTTTTGCTAATGCATTTGGCACTAAAAAAAGCTGACTACTTTTCTGGGGTGATGACTAATAGGATGATGACAAGTTAACCAAGTGAGCCCATAATGACATTTAACTGCTTCTTGGATGGTCATTATTAACTTGTATATTCTAGTTAAACAGTTGGTACATGAAGGGAGGTGTGATGACCCACTTCTGTGAGGACTATCTACTCTGGCATTGGTTTGGACATGTAAGTAAACACTTCTTCAAATCATATAGGGCCATTTGAGTCTTTTTGAGAAATCTCACAATGACAAGTCACATTTTGACATGAAGAAAATGGACTTGGAAAAAGATGACACATAATGTGAAAGGGTGTTGAGAGCACTCTCCTGTAATTTTAATCATAATTTAATTAAATGTTAGATTGTAAGTTCTTGAGATTACCTGAAAATGTATTATATTGTAAATGCAAACATTTTCATTTTTCAGGAAACAATGACAACAAATGCAGATTTGGTCAACTTGTACTTAAGAAACTTGAAGAAAATAAATACACACAATCTTGCTCTTTTCACAGAATCTTATATCAAGTAGGTTAACCATTTGGAAATCAACTATATTTATACATGGATTCAGATATTTTACTGAAATCAATATGCAATTTGAAACCTAACACAATACTTTTAACATTAGACTAAGTACTGAGAAATCTTATACTATCTAAAAGCCATGAGAACGATTTCCTTCTTATTGTTCAAGCATTCGAACAGTTATGTTTTTCCAATTTTAGTTTGTAGAAATCTAATACTATCTAAAAGCCATGAGAACGATTTCCTTCTTATTGTTCAAGAATTTGAACAGTTCCAATTTTAGTTACCGTATAACCCCGCAATTGAGCGCATGCGCCTATATACGAAATAATGCATTTTGCTCTCAAAATTTGTAAATTCAGATTCGAGCAAAATAGGCGCATGGGCCTAAAAGGTTCTGCGATTAGGCCCATTAACCGACGCTCCGGCCGGATATAAGCGCACTTTTTGCATAGTAATTTCAACACTCGCTTTAAACACATTTCTTGCAAAATAGGCGCATGGGCCTATAGTTCCTGCGTATACGCGCGTATTCACGCATAGGCGCATGCGCTCATTTGCGGGGTTATACGGTAGTAGAAATCTAATACTATCTAAAAGCCATGAGAATGATTTCCTTCTTATTGTTCAAGCATTAGAACAGTTACTTTTTTCCAATTCTAGTTTGTAATAGATTCTTAATACATTATAATGGCTTCAATCTAATACATCAGAACAGATGTTAACATTAAAGATAACATAATTTATTTTGCATGATTGTTAAAGGTTAAGATATTTTACCTATGACCGACCAGTAAGCTCATGGCTTATACATTGCTTTTGTTTGATATTAGGAGACAAGATCTGGGCATTGTTCGTGAGTTAGATGCAATCAAGAAGAAGACTGTGCCAAACTTTACCTGTGAGGTTCTCCTGGCTGTGGGGACACAGTCTCCTCATATTGATGGTGTAGTGGCTATGAACGGCAGGCTGGACCCTACAAAGTCTACATGGATTGAAGTAAGTTTTATCTACCTAGATTAGTATTTCCATTATTTAACTTAAGTTGACTAGTTCTCAAAGTTTGCCAATTGTGTCGCTTGGCATATCAGACACACAGGGAAGTTTTCTTGAGTGAGTGATGCTATTGGTTGGTTTGGGAGAAACCAATCAAATAAAGTTTGTACACCAAATATCAAGGGCCCAGCTTACATGGTCAATCAGGTCAAACTCAGTTGTTATTATCGACCAAAATGTAATGCTTGTATTAAGTTTGATTAAGGGATTGCTACCCAAATATACCAATGTATTAAGTTTGTCACACCTTAATATCACAAATCAAAAAATCAAGTGCTGTGTCTAAAAAGCAGCATGATGACTGATAAATCATCAGTTGAAACGCAGCAAGCCAAATAAGATGCGCGACGTTTGGTCACTTTCCAAAAACATACATATACTGAGTGAGTGATTGGTTTGGGTGAAATATAGTTTACCTTGAATAAACAAGTTTTATCCAGCCAAATTCTATTTGATTCTACATTTTAACTCTTCAATCATTTTAGTATGGAGACTGTGGTGGGATGGTGTTAGAAGAACAACCAGAACGATTGGCTGAATCTATCAGACTGTTTCTTCAAGGGATGGGTTATGGTGAGTTATGCCTTACCATTCAAGTAATTATTTTCATTAAGTTGGAGAAATATCCTATCCCACCTGAGGAATGGAACCCATGTTATCTTGCACGATATGCAAGTACTTTACAACTGTGAGATATTCAGTTCACTCACCAGTCACAAGATACCAATCCAACATTTGATTGGAATTTGATAGCAAGATATTATTATTATTATTATTATTATTATTTTTGAAATGTTTTTTATTTCTGTCATCTCACATTTACAATAATACAATGCATGTACAGATTTTACACAAAAGGCACAAAAAATGAATCCTTACATAAAAACACAGTTAATTGAATAAACTGGTTTGATTGATGTAACTTAGCTTGTATGCATATTTTGGTGTGTATAATCTATCCATCTGTACATGTGGTTTCACTGTTACAACAAATTTCTATAGTTATAAATGTATAGAAAATGAGAATCCAAAGTCACTAAAGTTCAACCATGAGATTTTACATTGCAGTGCCCCAGTTGAACCAAGCAAGGATTCATGCGTTACATCAGAAGAGTGCCACGCACATATCTCCGACAGTTCTTCAAGCTCAGGAGGTACAAATATAGAGTTTCACTCGTGGAAGTGGCCATTCAATATGGATAGTGTAATACTCAACAGAGGACAGTGTAGGAACATTCAGCAGAAATGCTTTGTAAAAAAAAGCCCCAATTTTTTTGTCTAAGGCAGGTATTGGTTTTCCCGGAAAGTGTCAACATTTCCTTTCATGATTCAGTGGTAGCTTTGTAAGCTGAGAATGATGAAAAGGCTGTTTATATGAAAGGTGCAATACTTGACGAAAGGAGGAAAGTGCTTTGTAGAAATATGTACCTGTTTCTAGTTGAAATGAGCTGACGTGCATGTGGGTTTAGAATAGTTCGGGATTGAAGTTCTGAAATTGTTGTCCGTCAACATATCCTCGCATGATTCGGTAGCAGTTTTGTAATTGGTGGGACATGATGAAACTCTGTCTGAATTAATCTCAAATACGCCATGATTTTAGGAAAGCAGGAGATCACTGTTCTATTACTGAATACATAATGAAGTGTTTCAATTGATCTATTTAATGCAAATGCTAAATCTGTAGGTTCCTATTTAAAATATAGCTTGCATGCAGTTTTGATCTGTTATCCTCCCATTAACAAAGTTATGCCAAAGATTCTTTTAAACAGATTTTGAGTTGTACATATTAGCTGTTAGTTGACATATATCTGTAATGTATCTTCATGTTTATAATTATTATTGTGGAAGTAGTACCGTACTGTAGATGGATATTAGTCCATTTTTGAAGTAGTTTTGGACAAGACAAGTCGCATTTATTGGTAGCATTGTATAATAAATGTTGGAAGTTGTCTCAAATGTTGTATTGATTGTATAAAGTGTGAAAATATAATCTATAGTCATTGTCTTCCATTTTGTTAATTTTGTTATGATATGAATCAGAAATTCTTTGTATAGTTGTATTGTTGGTTTTATGTTTTCATTAGTATTATAATAGTTTTGATAGGCGAAAGTTGTTTAATGGGTCTTTTTGAATGACAATTTCCTGATGTGTCTATTGAAAGAATCTTCAACAACTCAACAATGCATTTTAAGTTTTTTGGTACGATCAGATCAGTTTGTGTATTTTAGTAGGTATGCGTGTTATTCAAGGTTAATACCTGAATTGAATTTGATAGTTTATACCATGCAAATCGAGTGTTATTTATTGCCAATTTGTGTTTTTTGTATTTTGTTATTAATTAAAGTTTTGTTAAATTATGATGAATGAGTATCTGATATGGTATGATATTCAAATTATGATTAACTAGAACATCTGAGATAATGTGATTAATTTCCTATTATTGAAATAAATGATTTCACGTCAATCAAATAATGTTGTTATTTTTCGTTAGTGTCAAGTTTATCACTTTCAAGAAATTTCATTTTTTTTTAAAAAGACATTATCAAAGACATTTTTTGGGAATTGAACATTTCTATAAACAAAATGTGCTTCATTGATTGATCCTTTGAGGTATTGTCTTGAAATGTCTATAATTCAACCAATTTCGCTTTAAGTCTTTGCAAAACTATGGAAGTAGTCTAAAGTAAACACATCTCTGGCAAAATTGATGAAAAGAAAAAGTGGTTATCAAATTTACCGAAAGGTGCGCTGTCTGTAGACCGCCCGATAGGTGTCCCGTCAGTCAGCAATAACAAACATGGCCGTCCCCGGTAAGTTCAAGTTTAGGATGCTTAGATTTTGTTTGTTTAAATGCGTTAAACAATGTTAACAACTTTAGATTACGTTCATTCGTGACGAAGATGACTATCTCGACACTTTAAATTAACAAATATTTTACTTGGTGTTCGCAAATATCATAGAGCAGAGCCTCAAACTAAATCGTGTAAGGCGTTCAACAACTGTTCGACAACTGGTAGTGGTTGGTGTCAACGGCCTACAGTACTGTGCTAATGACTTCTAGTAGTGAGACGTGGCAATATATGTGGTTGCTCGTGGTTGCTCGTTGAATATTGGACGTATTCAAGAGCGTTTTTTTTAAATAAAATGCTGATTTTGACCGTGCATCTACATCTAAAAACATCACAAACCAAACATCATCTGGGCTCAGTAACCATTTTTTTTCACACTGCCGTGCGTTATTGTTTAACACTGCTATCTGGTTATCTTTGATAGAAAATGATTGTTGTATATATAATGATGCTTTTGAAATCTTACAACTATCAAACCCTGTGTCCAGTTTCATAAAAAAAGATAACCAATGTTTAGTTAAGGACTGGTTAGTCTCGATTGTTGCGCGACGTCAAATGGTTATTTTCAAGTTAACTTCACACAACAATCAAAACCCCGGATCAAAACTAACCAGTGTTTAAAGTTTAACACAAGTTAAAGTTAAAGTCTCCACCATAATTAATTCACTTATTCATTGTTTGATTCACATATATGTTCACATTTATGTATGTGTATTATTTTGTAAATATGTTTTATTTTTTATGGAAATAAATAAAGTTTCTAATTCTAATTCTAATTCTATGAAACCGGCCCCTGATAAAAAGTGTTGAAGCTAAACACTGGTTATTTTTTTGGACCCTGCAAGCTGGGAAATTATTCTTGGCAATAAAGTGTCACATTCACCATCTATTCCACAAGTTGCCATGGCAATGACAATATGTTACTCCTCTTGAGTATATGTGTTTTGTACTCATTCCACTAATAAACCATAGCATACATATGCTGTTATGAACGGTGGATCAGCCTTTTCAATCATCTCTCAAAGCAATTTAAATGTTAATTTCTAGTATGGGTTTGAAATATTTCAATATTTTCTATTGATGAAACTAGGTGCATTTGTATTAAACAAAATATGTTGACATGACCTGGTCACAGAAAGATGACACTAATAATTGATACCCATTTTACCTGATCCATTTTGTTATGTTTTGTTATTGTTTAAGAAAAATGAAAAAAAAACTCTTCAAACCACATTATTTCCAGGTTATATCATATTACTCTGCTGTCTACTCGGGATACCTACTAGTATAAGTGGTGAAGAAAATACCAGCACATTGGGTAAGTTGGAATGATTTATGTTGACACTTATTTAATGATGTCACTCATGCTTGAGATTTTTCTGCATCCTGTGCATTTCAAAAATCAAACAAAAAATGAATAATTTCACATTTTTCAAACATCAAAATTTCAAAATGTAAGTTCCAAAAATCAATTAACAAGTAATAAAAAACCCAGGGGTACATATCATGGTCCCGGGATCATGGTATAACGGCCAGGAGTGCCTGCATGGTTCATGTCATTAGCAGGACCACAGGGCAATTCGCAAAGTCACTTGCGAACGGGGGAAGAGACTTTGGGCCGGTCGTCCCAAATGCCTAGTCTGATATTATCAGACAAACTTTATTGATGGATAATTGGCCAATTATCGATACTAGCATTGGAACTTCGGGTAATCACAGTTGTGTTTATTTAAACTATTCATAGAGCGAGTATACTGTACGGCTATAACACAATAGACTTGACCTCACCGACCGACAGTTTACGACCGGTGTCTAGGGGGATTATCACCAAAGCGCTAATGTAGTTTGTATTGTTTGAGTGATTTATATTTATTTTAATATTTTATAGTGATTTTTCTTGGTTTAAAATGCATTGTCATATCTTGAATGAATATTTCAGACCTGAATGATGTTCAAATAGTTGTGCTCAGTCAGTTTAACTCATACAATGCCAGGCTTGCTCAAAATTTGAGGAAAAACTTAGATGAACAGGCAAAATCACAGTTGGGGCAGGTTGGTATATTGAACAAAATTTAGAAAATTTATCTTTGAATATTTTTCATACAAAATTGATAGGAAAATTGAACGAGTCTGTTTTTTACTAAATATTTCATAATTAAGTTCAAATCATTCAATAGCAATGGAGTTTATACTTAGTATACTTCTCAATGGTTATGTGAAGTGTTATGTTGAGGTGTACAAAGTTATCCGACACAGTAACGCTTTTTATCCCTTCAATCCTTTTTATAAGTGTTCAAAACTAGCATCTTATAAGTTTTTTGAAAATCAAGATAAAAAATGGCCCAACATTTCAGTCCGATGTAGACATTTAAAAAAATGTTTTTTTGATCCAATTTTCTTAAAAATGTCTTTTTGGATCTTCTGTATTGTGTGCTCATTATATTTTTTGAATGGGTAAAAACGTAGAGATTGTGACTTAAAAATATTCCCAACTCAAATAAAATGATTTTAAAAACCAATCCATTATTCATATTTTAGGATGAGGCACCTGTCACCCTTCTCCATGAGGACTATGCTAATGTCCATGGTGCTTGGTCGGTCATTCCACTACTTCCTCAGTAAGTAAGCCAAGTCACTGTACAGTCTGTAGTAACCTGGTTTTCTTCACTTACATTCTCTGAGAACCAGTTCCATGTATTTTTTAAGATGATGTGTATGGGAATACTTGTTGCTGTCATAATGGTTTGCTATGCATTGCCTCTTCTCAAGCTTATGGTAGAAGATTTTCTATTAGATTCTGATTATTTCACAAAATAATTGTTACAGTTATTCGGTTAATTTTGCTTTAAAAATTCAGGTTAACATTCTAGGTAAAATTAAATAATCTTATTATTTGAACAGGTTCAGAACGTACACAAAAGTTTTCTAAATAATTCAAACAAGGGAGATTTCAAAAATAATAATTTAACCATACATACACACGTCTAAAAATCTATTTTTTTTAGTTTACAAACTTGTCTCCCACATAAACTTTTCAGTCTGATGCCATTTATACATCTGCTTTAAAGGCTGTTTAGAACTCCGTTTTCCAGCTTGAAATAATCTATTCTAACACATAAATTCGGTACCAATATATCGACAAACCTTTCAATTTTACAACCCCGCAGAGTTTTGTAGTGATTTTCAACTATACACCTTACGATAGAGAGAAATGATGAGCGTGTTTCTTCGACGATTTGTTTACGAATTCTTCTTTGACCTATGACGCATTTGACGTCACTCGGGTCATGAACCCGGAAGATGAATGGTTGTGTATGAGACTTGTCTATATCATCGTTAAGTTTCGAGTATTTCATCATGATCGCGGAGAACGATTCAATAATTATTTAAGGCTGGGATTCACAAAGGTCTAATAGAGATTATACAGCAAGGCATATTTGAAAATATAAGGTATAGTACCATAGTTTTGCAAAACAGTGCGAATAGTACCCGTCGGTCGCGGCGACAATCGATAGAAATAAGGTCACTACGACTACTTGGTCACATGATCAAATTTGACCTGTTTTCTGCCTTTGGAATACCTCGACAGTTTCCGGAACGATCACATGATCTCATGTGCTGGCTGTGTGTACGTTCGAATGTTTTGAAAACACGGGTTGTGTACTTCCTTACAATTTTCTCGTTTTCTGCAAATTTGTCAATTTTATGATTGGGTATAGTTGAAAGTTAGTACAGGACTGTTGTAAAGTTGGTAAAAGTGTGCTTGGGCTGGAAAAAAGGACCAAACGGAGTTCTAATGCATCTTTAATATACAGGATTCGAACTTTGCTTTCATAATATGAACAAGGAACATTTTGGAAAACAATACACAAACTCAATAGCAAATAGCCAAATTAAGATTAATTATTGGAAAATATTTTTTAACACAGTGATGTATTGAACTGTTCACAGAAGGTATATTGGCCTGTTTATTGAAACAAGTCTATTTCTGTTCGAATAGTTATAAATCTTTTCTACTGGAATTACCTTGTTAATTTTCTCTAAATCCTCGGAGACATCTCGTCTC
>JAOXYC010249344.1:0-10196 GCA_028565715.1 Phoronis pallida
ACCCTTTTCCCAATTTTTTTGAATTTTTTGACTAAGATGCAGGTTAATTATGTTCATCAAAGGACTCGTACACAAAAGTTCTAGTTGATTTGAATTTTGACCCCAGATCCTCACCAACAAGGAGACCGTATCTTTAACATTCAACAGAAATTATATGTTCAACAAATTCTTATAGTATCTTTCATTGATGTGAAAATTTGCTAATACAACTAATATATATAATGTACAACTACAAGGAATGTAATGTGAAACTGCTCTGTGGATTGAAAAAGCCAATTACAGATAAGGAAGGCAAATTTTTCTTTTTGAATTTTATTTTATAGTTTAAAAAATATAGCTTCCCATGGCATGTTTTTAAAAATATTTTTTTCTGTATGTGATCTGTATATTTTTACAGGTGTGAGTAAGCTGAACCTGTGTATGGCTAATGGTACGTGGGCAGGAGACCAGGACATTGAACTCTACCCATGGGATGCTGGCACTGATAGTGGCATCACTTATATTGTAAGTTTCTAGTATGGAGATTGTTGGTTTAAAAATAATCTTGAACTTTAAAAAGTTCTTTGTGCAAACGAGATGAACTTTTCCGATCATAAAGCTGAATAATACTGGTAATTAAAAGTATTGATAAAATTGAGATACTGGCTTTAATTGGTATTGTTCATCATAATGTAAAATCCAGGTGTGTCAGAATTTTTGTCACATTATAGAACAATTTAAAATAACATTGTTTTTACTACTATCGTTGGTTAAAATATATTTATCAGAAATCAACAAATTCATTTGTATTTTATTTATTCTTTCAGTCTCCAAATCTGCCTACCATACCACATGACCCAATCCAGCAAATCACAAACATCCAACCAGACAACCCTCGCTCACCATTCTTTGGCAAGCACCCTGTGAAACCAGTCGCCATTTTGAGAATACGACGTCTCTCCCCAAGGGCTCACATGACAGAGTGCGAAGAGGATGATGGCGAAGATTTCTCAAACAACTTTGGCGGCGGAAATGACATGGAGAAGAAGATCATGATGGATAAAGGTGATTTGAATAATGACTGCACTGATTTGATTTATTTGCTAATTGTATAATGATAATAAGTCAGAAAAATGTTTGCATTCCGAAACGGTATTCGAACCGGTGGTTGCTTGCAGACAAGGTAAGTGCTCTACCAGCTGAGCTAATCAGAACTGGCATGAAGGGAACAGCAAATTAATCCGAGCAGTTGTATAATACGTTAGAATATAAATGAAATTTAAGTCTCAAAAATGTAGATCTACTGGACCATCATGATGTACAAACTGGTTTTAATATAAACTTAATTTTGTTTTAAGTTAAACATGCAGTCATCTTAACTAATTTCTACATTTTTTAGAACATATCTTTTTATCTTTTCCCAGTATTGCAAATGAAGTGCCGCACATCCAACTGGACAGAGTGGAGCGATTGCTCAGTTACGTGCGGTATTGGTATGAGGTTCCGTATGCGCCAGTATCTCATGCCCGGGGTTGAAGCCATGTGTGGCCTTCGTCTTAAAGAGACCGACAGATGTATCGCTCCAGAAAACGAATGTGAAGACGCTGGCGGTATCTGCGCCACCACACCATATTCTGATTGGGCGCCATGCTCAGTGACGTGTGGTAAAGGATTTACTATGAGACAACGTCATTATCTGAATCCAATGGGCCAACTCAAGTGTAGCAAAGAGATGGTTGAAAAACAAATGTGTGTGGCGTCAGAGGAGAGTTGTGCTGAGGTGGATGCTGGCAAAAACTGGCAGGGTATGGTTGCAAGAAATTATTTTTATATTTTTTTAATTAATTAATTTATTCCTCTAATGCAGGATCTAATATTTTGCTGAATCAACTGCTCAGATGTTCCCTTTTTTGCAGAGATGGTGTCTCCTTCAGGTGGTAAAAAACTGACCAGGTATTGAATGCCCACCAATCTCTGTGTCTAATGGGGTTTGATTGAATATTATCAATTGTTGCACCATGCAGTTTTTCCTGAATTATTACAGAAATAAAGGACCATTTTAATGAGAAATGCAATTTTATAAACACAAAGTTACTAAAACAATGAGGAGAAGGTTTATAACATACAATGGTTGAAATTTATGATATATTTTCATGCATTTATATTTAAATTTCAGCCATTTGCTCACAGCCCAAGATAGTTGGTCGGTGTCGTGCACGTCATGAACGTTGGTATTTTGACACAATAATGGGTAAATGTTTACCCTTCATCTATGGTGGATGCAAAGGCAACCAGAATCGCTTCATGACACTGACTGAGTGTCAGGATAGATGTTCCTCAGATGCAGGTGTAGCAGAAATTGTTGAAACAGGTACAAAATGTGGTGTGGCTGTAAACCTATTGCCCATGTGGTGGCATTTTCAATGAATGTTTGCAGGAAATTTCTAAATTATATTTATGCAAATAAAAATTTATTATATAATATCTATTGCTCTCCGATACCTAGACTGTACTCCAGCCCCTTCGACTCGGTCGAGGGACTGTAACAAAAGCGAGGGGTCTACCGAAAGTAGAACGTCACTAGAAGACTGCGGTTAAGCTAAGTGACGTCATCCGCATATACTTAGCGATACTGGATTAGCGCGCGATTGATTCAGTCTGTCGTTTTCAACGACGGGCTGAGTTCAGTCTATCCGATACCTGACTGATCTTTTGTCATCACCGAGCGCTTCAGAAGCAATTTTAAAGGTTTGGTCATATATCAAGGAAAGGATGAGCCTTCATGGTCATGGTTATCGGTGGGGGTTTGGTCATGTATGACCAAATTCTGCTTCCAGGTGGAACAGTGACAAAACAAAATCACATTTTCAAGTGCATATAGATATGGCTAAACGTATTTAATCCAAACTTCCTTTTAAGTGGATTTATGAATTCAGATATTCAGAGCATATAAACAGTGTTTTTCATTCCTTTATAATGTAATTTATGTGTTTTATGAAAACCCTTGGTCATCAGGTAACATCTCAACTGTTTTTGTGCAGAATCAACTACTCCAGCCCCAACAGAAATAACCACAAAGCGACCTCGTAAAGCCAGGAAGAACAAAGGGGGAAGGAAAAGACCACGCGGACCAAGAACTGGAGATGAGATCGACTGTATGGTCACTGAGTGGACAGAGTGGTCAGGGTGCTCGACTACATGTGGACGTGGTCGTATTGAGAGAGTGCGCATGATAAAACGTGAAGCTGAGAATGGCGGAAAGCGATGTCCTAGAAAACTTAAGCAAAAGAGGAAATGTCACTTGAGGAAATGTCGTAAGTTGTAGAATTAAGTTGCTTAAAATGAAATGTCCATATTTACCATTGGAATAATGGACAACTTGCTAATCACTACATGATGTAGATAATAGCTGCATTTATATTTACTGCTGTTATAATTAACCTGATGTGTTATAACCTTAACTTGGAAAAGTGTTTGCAAAGACAATAGTTATGATTTTAATGATCTCTTATCAGTTAAAACAAAGAGGTCTTTTGAAATAATATGTATGTACAAGTTACCTCCCTAATAAATTGTCACCTTTGGGACTTTGCTAAAGGCGATGACCTAGCCAAATGGCGACTTATGATAGGTAAATTTAATTTGGTTAATGCGTTTGTGACTGGAAAAGGTTGATGACTTATCCAAGGTGACGATTTATACAATAACGAGTTAAGTGAGGCTATACGGTTCATATTCAGTACTCAAGTACTCAAGATGGGTGTTTTTTCCAGTTTCAATCAAACCCACCGTCAGAAAACACTCATTACGTATAATGTTTGTCTTTTATTGTAGCTATTGATTGTCAGTTGGGTGATTGGACTGAATGGACAAGATGCTCACAAACTTGCGGTGTTGACAGTCTTCAAGAGCGAACCAAACCAGTCATAAAGAAACCACGCCGTGGTGGCTCACCCTGTGGGCCAAGACTTGAAAGAAGATATTGTCTACAGCCAGCGTGTCCTTCCACATCATAAGCAAAATGACCGTGAATTCATTCGGACTGGTCTGACATAAAATTTGAATTGAAGAATGCGGTCTTAACATTTGGACTTAACAAACTGGTCACAACTGTTGGACTTAGGCAGTTATTTTTAATGGTTGGCCCATAACATTTTGAAGAAAGATCAGTTCTATTGAGCTTTTACGTTTTGTATATGGCTTGGTGTTTGAAGTAACTGTTCAGGTTTGAGATTGTGAATGAACATCAGTCAGTTCATATATGTGATGTGTAATAGATTTGTGATGCAGGACACCAGTCTCAATATTCTGTGTAAGATGTTACTTAATTGTATTCTACAAAAGAATCAAACAGTAACATTTTGAAATTATTTTTCTAACTGTATAAAACATATCTCTCTCAATATATAATCAATATTTTGTATTTTGATAGTGGAAGAATGTTTTTAGCTTTGTTTTTCTATGATTTGCAATGAACATCATTCAAATATGTTAGGAACATTTTGTCATTGTTTTTAGCCCTTTGAATAATATAACCTTAGCATTAGCGTGTCAAAGTATCTTTAAGAGACAATCAACTTAGAAATACTAAATTTCATTTATTATACTGATTGATTACACAATGCTGTTAGAGGTAAAAATTATAAGGTTCTATGATTATGAACGATCTAAGAAACATTATTGAGCATGACTTCTTATTAAAAGAATGAATAGTAATAATGTGTTTCTTGTTTCTCAAACATTACTTATCAACTGTGCAATACAAGAACGAATGTCGTTCATTATTGAAAATGTTTTGATAATGAGTGTGTCAAAAACTTGCCTCTCCCTCATGTAGTGGGAACATCTAAAAGTATTGTGAATCATGACGTTTGATAATTTTGGAAAATCTTGTGCCTTTCACAGTGAATGTGACTAATAGGATAGTATGAGAGGCTCTAGACATATCTTTATGTAGTTCTAGGATTTTTGATAGTGTTATTTCTTATAAAACCAAAATAAATATATTAGCTTTTTAAAGTTGCATTTCTTTACCAACCTTCGTTCACAAAACAAAGTGTTCAGTAAAAGATACTGTTTTGTCACCATAATGGTTGCCTTCTGATCAGTAAATCATAACTTTTGAAAATTATCATAATTGTATTTATTATAAAGACACTAACTAAATAACATGATTTTAAATCATTTAAATTGTCTCGAATTCTAATTCTGATTTGAGAAGAATCGTTTGAGAATAGCACTAATTAACAATTCATTTTTTCGAAGATAAGGGGTCATGATGAAAGTAGAAAGAAAAATCTCACTCTCTTGCTAAAAGGAAGGTATAACATACAATTCCAGTACTGCGAAGTAAGAATTTTCATCATATCAATCTGAATTGTGGTTTAACCTTGAAAAATATATCTTTCTCCTACTGACATTAGTTACATATAGGTGCATGAGAGTAAATGTGCACCAATACGGTAACCATTCATGCAATAATGACCCAGGCTTCTTGTTCTTATTAACATAAGCTAAATCTTTTAACAAACCACATATTCAGGTGATGAGTGTTTCAACGGGTGCAGATGTGAATGGTTAATATACAAATAGTAAATTGCATCAGTGTACACTCTTACATCTGACTACATAGGCTGTTTAAAGACTTTGCTCGCAGCCATACAAGATTTTGAGCATATGATTTCCAGAACAAATTTAACTAAATATTTAAGTGTTAAATGCAGTCATCTTCTGTACCACTAACAAAATCTTATTCAGGAATTCAAACGATGCACTTCCATAGCACCCATGCACAACTTCAACACTACAAATAATCTCCTACCACTGGATTTACGTCACAACTTTATGTCGGCAGGCTTGTAATGTATACGGCACCGTTCGTAAAAAAGCTGCAATAAAAGTAATGAGAAAATTTAATACAGTATACAAGCTACTATGCTTAACTCTTCACTTGGGGATTGTGCTACAGATGAGAACTTATCCAAAATGAGGACTAATGCAATGAAAATTTAGTGTTGTTCATGAATTTGGGAATCGGAAAAGGCGACTCTCCGGTGAAAACTTATAAACAATGTTAAAAATTTGAACAAGACATTCTTTCAATTGGCTAAGCATTTTCATTAAAAAACATTTGATATGTGTCTTTTTTTCTTTTTATTTCTAACATCTCTCATTTACAGCAATAAAATGCAGATACATGATTTTCACAAATGGCACTGACATAAAACACATGTCAAATACACTGGTTTGATTTGTTACATAATTACTTAGCTAGTTGATAGGTGTCTTAACTATTTTGAATTATTCAATTTCTAATGGTATACACATTTTTGAAAAAGTGCCACTGAATGTCCGTTAGAGGTGCCATTGGGTTAGCCATCTTCCTCCATAAAAGCTAAACTCACCTTTAAGCTCCTATCTTTGACTACTTCTTCAACATTCAATTCTGACTGCATTAATCGTAACTAAATAAGAAATTGAAAGAAATGATCAAAACACTGATCGCGTTTTTTTTAATGTAGGCCTAGTCAAAGTGATCATGGTCAGTTTAGCATTTCCTTTTTTCACAAGACAAAGCTACTCAAAATTCAACAAAAAAAAACAGTTTTGGTAAATTATTATTGACCAAAATTAAAAAAAGTTTTGAAGTAGCTCCTAAGCAATGTTGCCAAGGAAACGGAGGTGGATATTAAATAATCTCAAAGCCACATCAGTTGTGAGAGTTTATTTTTACAATTATGTCAAATAAAAAAATAAATTTGCTTTTATTTTTTTTAAACAATCTTTCAAGATTAAGGGTGAACTTGAAGTTTGCCATGATAATAAATGGCTTTCATTCTTAGGCGTCGAATAACTTACCTTTGTCTGTTCTTTTCTTACTCTTTTGATTAAGTTGATATTGTCGTTATCTGTTTGTTTCTGTTTCCGTAGCGATAATACTGTTTCAGAAACTTGAGTTATGCAACTTTTGATTAATTCCCCACGCTGTTTGTGCGATTCATTTAACTGTAAAAAATATAAAATCTACCTTAAAGATACTGTCTCCTCGTTGGTCCCGATCTGGCGTCAAAATTCAAATCAACTAGAAATTTTGTGTAGAAATCTTAGATGAACATAACTAACTTGTATTTGAGTAAAACAGTTTTTTTTAATCTGCAAAGGGGTGATTTTAGAGCTTTTATGTCCGATTTAAACCTACCTCTAAGAGTAGGTTTGACTTTTATTGGATAAAAAGCTCTCAAATCACCCCTTACAGATTTTTTTGACTCAGATGCAAGTTTGTTAATGTTCAGGACTCATACACAGAATTTTTAGTGGATTTGACTTTTGATGCCAGATCGGGACCAACGAGGAGACCGTATATTTAAGCAGGAGTCTTTCACCTTTAGTATTGGATTGATGATAACAGTTCTTTAACTGCCATTTTCGTTCATCAGCAGACAATAGTCTCATATCACAGGCATGCACAATCACAATTATCAGTCATCAGAATGAGGCTTGTCTCAAGAAAGTGAAATCATTTGCTGAGAAAAGCTTGAGTCGCATTGAGCTGCATGATGCAAAATGTCATCTTTGTGATATGAGTCTATTTGACATATTTAAAACACTCATCTCATAAAACAGCTCATGTCTTCAAAAAATAAAGCTACATTGGCCAACTACTAAAAGGGCTGCTGCATGAAAATGGAGGTTATGGGTGATTATATAATGAACATGAAACATTCTGACAATTAGAAGGTTTTGCCATTTTGGTACCGAAGATATATCCTTCGTTCTAAAATACATACCTCATCATAAAGACTTTTACATTGCTTGGAAGCATCTATCTGACCAGCGAATGATTCTGTTGGAATAGTTGTGTTTAAGGCATGAGCTATACGATCGTCAATGGTACGCATTCGTTTTAAGGCATCCTGAAATGTAAAAGGTAACAAAATTAGGGAACATTCAATGCACATGCATACATTGTATCCAGGGATCAAGTCACAATAACACATTTGTATTATCTATACATTCAAAACTTAAAGGGACACAGCCTCTATCCAAACAACAACAACAAAAACCAAGCACTTTTTCAAATGTCAACAACAGCTTCTCAATGCAAGACTTTCAACGATGAAAACTACTGTCAAAATATGTCTCATCTTCAGGATAACCTCTGCTCACCACCATCAGAAAGCACCACAGTTCAAAAGCATGACAGTCTGAAAAATTCTTCTTCTCGCTATATGCAGAACCTTCTGGTGAAGAATCTTCGCATATTTGTGCGTGCGCTGAGTGCAGAGTCATCAAACAGTGAAGTATGTCATACAAATTATCTGGAACAACTGGTAAACATGACAGTGACTTATGTTCTCTGTGAAATTAACATCCGGCTGCTCCTCTCGGTCATCTAGTAAACGGCTGGTAAGATTTGAGCTCCAGGTAGCTGCTTCTTGAATATGTCAAGATTGGCAGCAGATATGCACTCCGCGGGCAGGGCGTTCCAAACAGCAACAGATGATGGAATAAAACTGTGTTGGAAGGCCAACACTCTCGACTACTTAGAGGGATGTCCTCTTGCCGGTCTCCTATTCTGGACGTACATGGTTTGGGGGATGTCAATAAGGTCATGGGTGATCTTATACATCATGACTGCCTTGCTTCTGGCCCTTCTCTCCCGTATCCCATCTGAGGTACTGTTGCATCGCTGTTGGGCTGCCTTGGGTGGACTTAGAGCAGGGGTTGACTGGATCATTAGGCATGTATAGGTGGTATATATGCGTTAGTTCGAAAAGGGCGGGGACATCCTCTAGTGTTTCTGCTGATGAATGATCTGGCAGCGTTCCCTTTCTTGCAAATGGTGTCAATGTGCGAGTTGAAGGTGAGTTTACTGTCGATGGTGATGCCGAGGTATTTGCCTTGGTTGACAGTTTTCAGCTGTGAGCCATGAATTGAGTATTTTGAAACAATTGGTTTCTTTTTCCGAGTAATGCGGATCACTTCACATTTGTCTGGATTAAATGCCATGCCCCATCTGTCCTCCCATACTTGTAGAGCATCTAGATCCCGCTGCAGAATTGCTGAATCATGGCCACTGGATTACGGTACAGTAGACAATCATCGGCGAATAGTCTGGGCATAGATGAGACAGCTTCAGGAAGATCCTTGATATATGCAAGGAACAGAAGTGGGCTAAGACAGTGCCTTGTGGCACTCCACTGATGACATCAGCTGGGTCAGATATGACACCATCACATACTACTTTATGTGTTCTATTGGGAAGAAAAAAAGTAGGCTACATGTTTGGTTCACCGAGAGAAAATTTATTTCGCCGCAATAAAAATAGGGAATACAAATTATAGTGATGTTTATTGTTTTATGTTGTTCATTTAGTTCATGACACTATTTTCGTTGTGGCAAAATTAATTTTCATAACAGTAAAAATGATTTTTCGCCAGGACAAAAATGATTTTGCCACAGCAAAATACAAAATAGAAAATTGAGATTTGATTGGTTGATTCGGACTGTCATGCAATTTTTCTGACTGTCATGCTACAGCTTTCGGACGGTGCAGGTGTATTTTCAGCCAGGTATTCACTTCTGGCACACCAACAAAATATGTTCGACTAGCAGGGTTATGCGTAGTGTTGGAACGATTAACCCTGAAGTCGATTAATCGGTCGTATTGGGCCGAAAGTCCGAGCGGTCGAGTCGGAAAAATGATTATTTCCAATATCCATATTTCCGCAGTGACTACAATGTGCAACCAATTCCAAAACGCACAAGGCGCGGTCAACCATAAAAAGAACGCAAATAATCCGTAATTTCTTGCCCACCCGACAATGTTCTTTTATGTGTGACCTGGTAATTCTAACTTCACTTAGGTGACACGTGATAAAGGCGGATTTTCCCATCCAATAATGCATCTATATCAGCGTGCAGGTTTTTTGACTTAAGACCGAAAATAGTAATTTTGATAGACTGGGAAACTTATTTGAAGTCAACCCGGCCACTTTATCACCTTTTATGGTTTGAAGTGGGTTGCGCAAGCATGTATTATGTCATTGTGGGGTAATGTTCAAAATGGTGAATTTTCCACATGGGAACATCAAAATTTCTGGATAGTGAATACATAATGACGTCATCATAATCGTAATTTGGTGCATTCCATGGTATTAGTGACATGGACTTAACAAAACAAAATTGGTATTTCAAATGTAAATTTGACTTTATTC
>JAOXYC010249455.1:0-10193 GCA_028565715.1 Phoronis pallida
TCATTAATTGTTGATTTGTTTTTTCCATTTTTTAAATCAATATTTTTACCTTTTCTACACTAAGCAATTATTCGTTAGTTCTTCTCCCTTCTCCTGTTTTTTAAAAATTAAAAGTGAATTTGAAAATTTCTAAATTAATATTTTGTGATTCATCCCAGGATAATGCTGGTGGAGAGTATACCAGAAAACCTAACATATCCCAGTGGCAGTCCAAGCCATCCATCAACCTACAGTGCATGGAAGCAGTTACTGAACGTTGCTGAGAAATCCATCAACATCTCAGCGTTTTACTGGTCACTGAGGGGGGTGGATCTGAACTCAACTGACCCCTCTGATTGGCAGGTGTGTTAGTCAGGGTACTGTTGTGTCAAAAGGGGTTCAATGAATTTAAGTTGTTTTTGAATTTGAAGCCATGAAATCAATATGCTTTTATTTTGAGGCTATTTGTGGTAAAATACAAATAAATGTATGCTTTTACTGGCAGAAAGTGATAAATTTTGAAAAGACAGAAAAATTATTCCCAGTCTAGTTCTTATTTTTTCTGTCTTTCAAAATTAATCATGTGGTAAAATATGTTTTTGTGATCAGAATGTGTGACTATTTGAGGCAGAGTTTACCAACAATGCAGAAAAACATTGATGCCCTTTCAGTTTCGTTACCCGGAAACTTTCTAGAAAAATGGGGAGGATTATATATACACAAACAGTGGACGAAATTTATAGAATTTAGTAGTCTTCTCTTCCAAGAATTACCAATGATGATAGATTTACAGCTTGTGTTCTATGTCTGCCCTGATGTGAAAGAATGAGGTTTTAAGTGGAAATGCAATCTTCATTTCTTACATGAGTGATATCAAGTCAACTCATTTATCCCTTGAGAGTTGAAGTCAGTTGTTATTCATAACATTGAACATGATTGTCAGACTCAAGGCTATGTGGTATTTTGGAAAGGCGGTGGCATATTTCTTTTTTCTCACATGATAAGTTCAATCTCAAATGTATTACGAAAATAACACACTCTGACGGATCACTGTATTCATACGCGACTCGTTTTTTCTTCGACAACGCGTCGTCTCTGTTTCATGTGAGAAAAAGAACAATTAACTCGTCGTCATTGAATAATAAATTTCTCAAAACTCATCAAAATCCTCGCCAAAGGCTCGGATTTTGACTCATTTTGAGAAATTTATTATTCTATGACACTAGTTAATTATCCTCTGTGTCTAAAGATATTGTAAATGATACTACAGAGAAGCAGAAAATTTATTGATGCTCTTACAAATTGCCATTAGTCTGAAGTAATATGAACAATTGCATGCATCTTAAAATGCATGCCAAATATCAAGTTTTGAATTTTTTCTCAGTTTTTTTTCTAAATTTTGATGTGGAATTTAATCCTGACCATTAAATAAAACACATGTTACAAGCAAAATCTATTTCAATTCCATTGTTGATTTCTTTTCAAGTTTTAATCTATTTTAACAGAACAGTTTAACCATCAGAAATTGTTATTGATTTTCAGGGTGAAGATATTTTAAACAGTTTAATAGAAGCTGCAACAGATCGTGGTATACACATTAACATTGCGCAGAACAAGCCCAGTAAACTACAACCATCTAAAGATTCAGCAATCCTTGCAAACTTGAGTAAGATTTTTTGATTGTTGTCTGTTCAGACATTTTCTCCTCAACAATTTTTGTTTTATCAACATTTGGCAATTTGGTAGTACATTTTAATACAATGGCTGATGCATATTATTCTGCCATACTGGATTATCATTGTTGATTTCTGAAAAGTAAAAAGAAATCAATTGACTAATGCCTTCTTTATATGCAAATACCACTAACAAACCATCTGCGCTCAAGCAGTCATTCTGTCAAGATTTGCACATTGTGTTTTGGTACCAATTATTAGTTGGAAGGCTATAATTAGTAATTTCCTTTTAATTAATTTTTTCATGTTACAGGCTCCTAAAAAGTTTGGTCTCTTGTTGGAACACCCCAAAAATTTCTAATTTGATGACGAATCTCCTTATATTTTCAACAGGCCGCGTTGAAGTGCGTTCCCTGGATTTTGACCGCCTACTGGGCGGTGGTATACTACACACTAAGTTCTGGTTGGTAGATGATAAACATTTCTATATTGGTAGTGCCAACATGGACTGGAGGTCTTTAACACAGGTAAGGTGAAATTGTGCTATATGGAAAAACATGAGGTTAATGTTGAATTTTAAAATTAAAAGTTTTTTCTATTAAATTTCTTGGTACTCTCGAAATTTGGACAAGGTCCAATTATTGATATTTGTGTGGAATAACGAGCTAGTGATCACAAGATTTTGATAAAAGAAACTAATGAAATCCCAGTCAAGTTGGTCCATAATTGGGCTTAACTAAAGTTTATTTAACTTTAATATTTTCAGGTCAAAGAAATGGGAATAGTTGCTTTCAACTGTACCTGTATGGCCAATGACTTGTCCAAGATATTTGAGGTGTACTGGCGGATGGGGCGTGTCAATGCCACGGTTCCCATGTCAAGGGCATTATGGCCTCCAAGACTTGATACCAAAATCAACGGAAGCACACCGTTAAATCTGACTTTTTGGGGACCTGAGGAACAGACTGCTGAAGTTTACCTATCCGTTAGTTTTGCTCACTTTTCTATAATCATCCCTGTTAAGTATCAGTCAAATTGTAAGACAAACTTTAAAAAATGACTTTTTCTGATTCGCCAATGATTGTGGATGATGTATTATCTTTTTACTGTCAATAACCAAATTATGGATTCTTATTGATGTTTGGAAAAATTCTAATTTCATTTCTTTTCTGAAAAGATTTACTCTAAAACATTTTCTATGACAAAATTGACAAAAAAATAATTGTTTTGCTTTCACACTTATGGTACAAAATACATTCTTAACAAGGAAAGTTTTTTGTAGGCAAATGTTTAAAAATAAAAAAAAAATGGATCTGTTTCAAATCAAAACAGTTATTTTCATTAACAGAGTTCTCCATCATACTTCTGCCCACTTGGTCGAACTGTTGACATAGACGCCATCTTGAGTGTGATCAATGATGCCCAGGAATTTGTGTATATTGCTGTCATGGACTACTTCCCTACATCACTGTACAGCCGACACCGTGTGTAAGTGATCGATGGAATACTGCGATTGAGCACTGAAATCGTTTATGTTCTCACATATAACAAGCCCATTGAGAAGCACACGGTTGATGCTTTTAAGCAGCAAGCCAGTCCTTTGAATTCAATATATGTAGAATAATACTATAATACTCAGTTCTTATATAGCCTTCTTGATTCAGAAACTCAAAGCCCTTTACAATACCCAATATCATTTCACAGAAATCTGTATGAGTGAAGATTTTTTTATTTCCCCTGAAATCAAATTCTTGAAAAGGTTTCTTGTTCTGAACTCTTAGTTGTTTTATTATTTGTACATATATTATTTGAATTTACATACCAAATTGTTAAAATTTATTTGCAAACAGTCTTAGGGCTGTTCCAGTAAAAATGGTATGGGAGGGGGTGGAAGGCACTTTTTTCTTTTACCTGCCACCCACATTTTTGATTTAATTTTGGGACCCGCCACCTACATTTTCTTAAAAAATAGGAATACGGCCACCCACATTTGTTTATTTTTTACCAACCCATTTTTTTTTCTTTGTCAACACAACCACCCATATTTTTATATTCTTTAAGGTAATAGCCACCCACCCAATTTTTATTCTTTCTTAATACAATGGGTGGCTGAAAAAATACCTGTAAAAAATCTATTTTTTAAAGTCAGTTGACTGTGGGAGAGTCTAGTTCTACTGTGTATGGGCCAATTTTGGTTTTGGGCATTTTGGGACATTAAATTAAAAGAGATGATGAGACGTTAGAAGACCCACCCCTGAAAATTTGCATTACACAGAAAACACCAATGAACGACAATTTTTTAATTCTTTAAAGACCCACCCAGGACGTTTTCTCAACACCCGCCACCTATATTTACGAATAAATTTGAAGAACGACCACCTACAATTTCGAATTTATTTCAAGACCCACCACCCACATTTTTTTAATTAATCTGCCTTCCACCCCTCCCATACCATTTTTACTGGAACAGCCCTTATTGTTTCATGTATAGAAATTTAATTAAATTGTCAAGGTCACTTCCAGTCTAGCGACTGTTATAGTCTTTTGGAAGTGTTCCTAATATTTATTGTTTTTCCTAATGATTGTAATTCTTGACATATTTGATAAAATAAAGATATTTTCTATTCTATTCTATTGTAGTTTCTGGCCAGTCATAGATGATGCACTAAGAGCTGCTGCGTTCAACCGGAAGGTCAAAGTTCACTTGCTTGCAAGTTGGTGGAATCACTCACGACCCGATCTCCCCATGTATCTACGATCACTCAGTGCATTCCATCATCTGATAAATACAGTAAGTTGTCCCAAACAACCAATTTGAGAAGTTTATTCTGAAATAGATTATTTTAATTACAAAAATTGCATTTTTTTCAATCAATTTGAGATTTTGGAGTTTTAAAATAAATGATATGCAACAACAATTGTTTTTTGTTGGAATAAGTAATTTATTTGACAACAGGGCTTGGATGGTGGCAAGATAATTGTTCAAATGGGGGGATTAAAAGGACAGGTCCCACAATTCTGTTTTTAGAAAAATTAAAAGTAACTATGTAGTATGGCTGGTCTAAGTTGAGTTCGGTACACTATTGTTTGAATTTTTCTTTTAATTCATTCAATTCCATGATTACCACCAGAAGCGATTCTAATGATTTCTCAATCAACTTTCTAAAAGATGTTGATACTCAAATTAATATGTTTGATTCTCTTGTAGAAACTCTTCCATGTGCCAGCCAATGAGAGACAAGCTAAGATTCCGTTTGCCCGTGTCAATCACAACAAGTACATGGTGACTGATAGAGTAGCATATATAGGTACTGTACATAGTATATCTAGTCGGAGACTTACAACTCGTAATTAATCCGTGTAAAATTGTAAACATATAAATTGTTGCATTTTTAAAAGTTTATTTGTTGAACGTTGTTCAAATTGATAATTTCTTGGTCACATTAATTTTGATAATTAAAAAAAAAATCATCTTCTAAAATGTAACAGACATTCTAATTAAATAACATATCTCGGTTTTTATATAACATCCTTGATATTTCATTGGAGGATTGTCAGTCATATTGATATCAAATAGGTGCTCCACGCTTTAGTCATCAGAAGTGCGTTTGTGCAAAGTCAGTATATCAGAGTGCACTTTTGATACGTGTCTTCATGTAAAGTTTCATTTCTTTCGCAATTCATATTGAAACTGATGTGTGCACTTCATTCTGTCAGGCTGGTACATCTTCATTAACTGTCTCCCCATTGGGCCAATCTTGTGTATGGGTCCTTTGTTGAACATAACTTACTTGCATCTGAGTCAAAAAATTCAAAGGGGAGTTTTTGTGTCCGTTTTTTTAAAACTTTTTTTCGGATAAAAAGCTCCCAAATCACGCCTTACAGATTTTTTTGAATTTTTTTTCTCAGATGCAAGTTAGTTATGTTCATCAAAGGACTCGTACACAAAATTTCTAGTTGATTTGAATTTTGACGCCAGATTGGGACGGACGAAGAGACAGTGGCGTTAAGATTTAGGAAAAATTATTATTTACCTGATACTTTGTAGGAACCTCCAACTGGTCCATGGATTACTTCAACAACACTGCTGGTGTGGGTTTCGTTGTCAACCAGACAGAGCCATCTGGTGTGAAGAATGATGACAGTTTACGCGCGCAGTTACAGGCAGTGTTTGAGCGAGACTGGAACTCGGGGTATGCACTTCCTGTTCCTGACACAAATCAGGTCAATGTAAATACTCTGAACTATACAGCTGCAAGGGATGATCTGTAGCCAATGTTAATGTAGTTTGTAAATGAAAAGATAGATGGCACTAGCACCCACAGAAAGCAAGCACAAGTAATGCAGATCAGTAGTTGTGAAGTGTGAAGGTCAGTTTCTATATCTGGTACCACATTCACCATGGACACTCATGCAACAGAAATAATTCCATTGTGTGAGCTGCATGAGTTCATGTACCAGATGTTGCAAGACTATCAGACCCTATCGTGAAAACTGTTAGTGTGTGTTGCTAGAACTGGAAGCAAAAATATCATCAGTGTCAATGGGGTCACCAGTCTCCTTGACTAGCAAGTATTTTTGAAACTGAAACAGTTTTCAAAATGTCTGTCTTCAGAATGTGAGGCCAACTTGCTTGTCTGGAACAATGTCAATTGTGAAATTTCAGAGGGTAATCGACACGTGTGCCACCTAGTGACTCCTGTAAATGTGGCATTACTTAAAGAGTTGTGACAAGTAGTGGATCATAGTAGTTTATCAAAACAGGTCAATATTGAGAGTCTACGTATCCTGGGAAACAATTTGAAACAAAAATATTAACATGTGTTTGATAAAGATAAGTTCTATGTGATATTGTTAGCACAGCATTTAAGGTTATGACTGGCATAGTTTTAAATCCTCCCAATTGCAGGCTATTTATTCTATAAGCATGTACTTATTGTGATCTGTGTTGACAATTTGGTGCTATTTATATTTATAAATCTTAAAGTAACACAACCGGTTTCAGGCTGTGCCAAGGTTTAGAAACACAATTTGGGAGTTCTATTCGTTGGATCAGAAATGGCTTCACGAAGTTATGAACTTTGAGTTGAGACAAACACCTCGTATAGTTGTGATTTAATGCCAACCACCCCAGATTGTTATTCATGCTGCCGCCCGAATAACAATCGAGCCGTCTGAATGACAGGCACGAACAAGGAATCGGCGGTTTGGCATTAAATCACTAAAACTCGACGGATTTCTTATTAGTTTGGCTCTACTCAAAGGTCATAACATCAAGAGTGCAATCTTGACCGACCAAAAAATCCAAAATGTGTTTTTATACCTTAGAGAGCGAACATGGGTCTTTAAAAGCACTTATATCTTTCAAAAACTAATTTGTTCTTAGACATGATCCAGTGAAATCAGACATCATTTTTAAAAGTTAATTGCTCAAGGGAAGTGATGTTAAGTTATGTTAGCTCATACTGTGAATTTGAGTATGTATACTGTTTGGGCTGGGAAATATGTAAAAGCTAAATGCAAACAATCTATTTCTAGCCTAAATCCCCAGGTTTAAGCCCATCATTTAGTATTGTATTTCTTTTCATTCAACACAACATATTAAATAAATGATAAAAAATAATACCCAATTTGCTGTCGACAGATATAACTTATATACTTATTGTAAATATATAAAAAGGGAATTTGTGCTTTCATTGACTATATATAAGAACTTAAATGTGCTTTCATTGAATAAAAATGGATCTGTTGTTTATTTTTGTAATAAATATATTAATGTTAAGCACAATATGCATAGTATAGTTTTACTTGTTAGTCACAAATAGATATGTAGTAATTAGTTATTTTGAATGAGCATGTTTTAAAAATACTGTAAATATCCTGTATAATGCTATGGACTATTCAATGAAGAGTGGTGCCATTAGATATAGAACCAGGAGTCGAGGTTAGTATTGGTATTTACCAGGAAGATTGTGGTGTATTGTTTGTCCATGATATACTTTAATTACTCTGATTCTATAGTTTAAAAAACTTATGGGAAAGCAGGTCATGGAATGTTTGTATTGTGTTTGTTTATACTCAATAAGCATTACCTGAAGATCTGAATAAGTATTGCTTTAATTTATTTTCATATATTATACTTATGATGTATTGT
Organism: Phoronis pallida; assembly: GCA_028565715.1. NCBI lineage: Eukaryota > Metazoa > Phoronida > Phoronidae > Phoronis > Phoronis pallida. The sequence goes on from JAOXYC010249455.1 coordinate 7,807, forward strand.
TTTTTTTTTGCCTACTGCTTTCATGTTACAAAAGAACAAAAATGGATGTGTTTACTATTATATTCAGTCTTGAATTGTTCACTTTTCTTGCCAATTTTAATAGTGTTTTAAAATATACTCACCATCAGTGAACAAGTCAATGCTTTGTTTTTTAAATGTGTTATCCTAACTGTTGAGTAATTTTGTTTTTAGCTAATAAAGTATGTATTAACCACTAAACATGATGTTTTCTTTTGTACCAGGAAGTAAATTCAAGTGTGATTTTTAATCTAAAGCAATTTGAATCGAGTATGAAATAACTCACTTTCAAAGTGTTTTTGAGCAGTAACTGTTTTGTTTGGGTGGCCAACCTCACTTATTTCTAATGAAGCAATAAAGATTTTAAGCAACTTTCAGAAATAACATTTTAGTGGGGACAGTCATCAAAGATATATGTTTTATTATTTCTCATTGACAAATGACAATGATACTTCTTCGTAGCCTGGAATTAAAAAAAAAATTATAAATATAAATAAATATGTTCCACCAAGCCACTTTTGAGTGAATGAATTAATTTAGTTACTACTTCACAGAAAAATGATTAAAACTTAGCACTTATTTAAATTAGGTTTCCAATTTCCTATAAAAACAACTTTCTCAGAGACATCTGATTTCACATCACATTGGTTTGTTTTTGGCCAAATCAGTATCAAAAAATTTAAAATCAGCGCAGTGATTTAAATCTACTGAAAGTTTCTGATTTCATGCCTTTAGATTTGCCTTTTGATTTTTGACCGTATAGTGCTGCCATCTATTAATCAATTCTCTAACTAATAAGACTTGAATAATTAATACGATACATGAATTGTTGATTAATTAATTGTCATCTTTGGTTCTTTTCGATACATTATTCACCATTAGTATCATCTGATTGTGTTGGCGTTTTTGTCCTCCAAATATTCAATTACTTAATGATCCTAGGATTATTATACCAAGTTTGTATTACCCAAGCACACGTCAGCTCCATGGTTACCAAGCCCATACAGGTTGAAGTTTGATCTTTTCGTAATCATGTGGGAACTAAAAGAACAAGTTAAAGACATCTTTCAAGGATAACTTGGTGATCAATTGTCGTTCATAGCTTTAGGAACAAAATGAATGGTTTGTATCAATAACTTAAACATACATTTTTCGAGAAAGACCTCGACCGGCCAGACGTCTGTGCTGTGCTACATTTGGCAAATCATTCAAACTGCCAGGTGCCCTTCTTAATCTTTCATTAGATTCGATGGGATTATTCCATTCCCGAATCCTGAATTTAGTTTGATTCTTCAATAAGTTTTTATGAAGCCCTACGGCGACAGGAAGACATTTTCATTGAACAGTTGATGGCATAGTTGCCAACCTTTCAAGATGTGAAAGCGGGACACTTCCGATTTTTATGGTCTTTGCCAGCAATATTCTCAAAAAGTTGACGAGCAAAAAAAAACGTTATACGTCCCAAAAAAATTACCACTCCGTCAAAAAATTACCTCATTTGACAATCGTTGTTCAAGAAGCGGGACATTCTTTCAGAATCAATCAAAATCGGGACGGCGGGACATTTGTGAAAATTGACAAAAAAGCGGGACAGTCATGCCAAAATCGGGACGGTTGGCAACTTTGTTGATGGTATAAAAATACCTTTAGGCCTACTTGAATATTGAAATAATAATTCATCATATTAGTATATCATTATTTTTTCAGGAATATCTCGTAACAAAGTATAAGTAAATCAAAAAAGGAAACTAACCCACTGCCACCATGCCGATTGCACAAGGACGTTTAGAAACACTACAGATCTGTAAACTATTACAATGTGTTCGGGACGAAGACAGGACTCAAATCGAGAAATTAACATTAAATGGAATACCTCATCTTGTCAACTACAATGAACCTACAGATGGTGAAATTGCCCTGAACACAGCAGCGCGTGCTAACAATGACTCAATGATTGAGTTTTTACTTGATTTGGGAGCACATCCAGATGTTGTTGATTTTAAAGGAAGGTCTGCAGCGATGATTGCCGCTAGCTATGGCCATGTTCAGTGTTTAGAAAAGTTAGCTAAATCTAAGGCTGACATGAAACTGAAAGATTTGGATGGACAAGGTATATCGTTAAAGATATTTCCTGTTGAAGAGTTAAATTTAATACCGGATCAATCATACTTTGTACCTCCAATATTACAGTAATTAACTGAAAGTGCAGATTATTATAATCAGCAATAACAAGCTATCTCATATTTACATGATTAACTTAATTGATTTCTGTCTGTCTTCTTGGGGACAAGCCTGAAACAATAAGTACTGTGAATTTTAGTCACACTGATTAAATTAATCACAGTGTTGTTTTCAGCATGTCCTCAAGA
>JAOXYC010249677.1:0-10183 GCA_028565715.1 Phoronis pallida
GAGCATCTGACCGGCAATCAGGAGACCTGGGTTCGATTCCCAGTTCAGTTCGGATTTTTTCTGTCTTTTCAAATTCAAGAAAAATGAAGGAAGACAAAAGTCAAGTGGGTGATGTACGCCAAAAGAAATTACGAGAACAGGAGATTTGGCGTCTTGCCCCACCTGGGCGTCTTGTCCCACGTTACTTACTCTACGTCTCAACTGGAATCTTCTGTTAAAACCAAGAGATAACTTGAGATACTATGAAGAAGCTGTTATCAGACACTTCTTGGTGGGATGCTATCATTGTATATCTGTTGCACGCACGAGCCACAGGATTGGCAAGTTTTTGCTGAGAAATGTTTACTACATTGGTCAAAATTAACATTTGGCCGTTTTGATTTTTTCTTGTGTGTGTCGGAACAACTCGGCGCATAGTCAGGTATTTGTCTTAAACAGAAATAGTTGTTAATTTTGCAGATATAGCTGGTGTTACAACTTCCCCGCGTTACAACTAGCCCCGCTCTCCCCTACAGTGAAATTAATTCTTCCAAATATGGAGGACCACAATTGTTCAAACATTTGAAGGTTAAAAGTAGTGTTTTAAATAATTTCCATATTGCGCTAATTTAAATCCTGGTTTTAGCGATTTTCTGCTCAAATGGTTCACATAAGGAACATGCGCCAATAACTCACGTTTACTTGGTTTAGGCGCATGCGATGCGGGATGCGATGTCTCGTCAATAAGAGCATCATAACCGCTTCGGCTAAAAGCGCACTTGATGTTTCTAGAATAATTACGAACCAAATTCAGGTACATTGAACTGGACATTAATTATTGCATGAAATTTGAAAGAAACCTGACCCATCAATTGTTGGACCTCAGGAAGTCTCACAAAACGCCCCGGAATGGCTCTTAAATACACTGTCAAATGTTGAATCCGTTCATACAAAGATCGCACATTTGAATAGAAATGTCCGGAGGGTCGAGCACCGTGGAATGTTGAACCTTGAGTTCTGGAGAACACCGCTATTTATTTTGATGAATTCTTAACCAGATTATATCGGGTGATTCAGAATAAACGTTCCGAACTTTATGGCTTATTTTCTCTTAATCCCTTCAAAAGAACATTAAAAATTTTTGCTCGAGTTTAGATGTATATGTTATTAAACAACTTGTATAAGTTTTATACCTGTACACCAAATTAATAGCAAAAAAAAACCCGTCCATGAAAAATTGCGAGTCAGACTTTGCCATATCACGGATTCACGGCACGTGATAAAAAATGTTCCAATTTTACGCCTTAAGTTAGAGGCTAAATAAATATAACATTTGCTCGCTCCATTTTGTTTTAGTAGAAAACCTCAAACACTAGTGTAACACCAGTGTGAGTGAAACACCACCAGTGTATAACGACGGTAACGTCGTCACTTGTGTTAGTCACAATGTAACACTGGTGTTTATTTTGGTGAGTTGAGTTAAACCTCCAAATTTCAACACTTACACCGGTGTTACACTAACACCGAACTTGATTCTTATACGTTTTTATTTTTGACACTATTTTTTAGTGACACCTATGCGAACTGGGCATAACAGTAGCTACGCGTCTGGGTCTGGCCTCCCGGCCCCAAACATTTTTGAGTTGTGTTATCCAATTTGTTGCATTCCGGGACATTCTAGACGGCAACATTCAAACAAAATTTGTTAGTTTTGTGAGACTTCCGCTTTGCAAGATTTTGGTCAAGATAATTTGAAGTTTTTCCGCGCGGCCAAACCTTATTGGAAAATTAAATTATCGCACAGTTGGTTTGCCGCACAGCGGGAGGAGTTCTGTAGGCGAGGGATACATCCTCCCACCCGTGAGGGTCTGGGAACATTGTGGGTTGATTTGACCAATTTGTGGCATTCTGATGCATTCGGGTACCCGCGGACCACCACCCTAGATCCGCCACTGGCCAGCAGTGCTGTGATCTGAACCCAAACTGTGCTTTTATTTACAAAAATAAGTCTGATCTGCTGGATATACCGATTTTTAATTCAGTCAAAACATTTTTCGGTACGTCCAGCAGATCAGACTCGTAAATATGTCAAAAAGAGAGATAAAATATTCCTTTGGCTACTTTGAGTTCTCGAATATGCATTTTTTTCTTTACCTCCCTTCTTAAAAAAAACAACGTTTTAGTGATAATTCTCGTTTTTCAGAAAGTTATCAGACTGCCTCTATTTCGTTTCAAAAATATTGTGATTTTTAAGAATTAACAGTCTTTTCCTTAGGACTACGATACTTGTCTTTTCTTAGGCCTTAGGCTACTTCTTGGAAACATGGCCGTTGTTGATTTATCCATATCAAATTTGAATTCAGGAATATTAGCAGAAACATGTTTAAAATTTATTACCCGTACGGCCCGCGAGAGGTCTAACCGCTGTAATACTAAAAAGTCATTGCTTATCTTTTGAAATGGTGCAGTTTTATTTCATGAACTTGTAAATAGTGCTGAATTTTCAAGAAATCGCCGGCTAATTCAATCATACTTTACTCGTACACATAACAATACGTCAAGCCCGCCAAGCAGTTTACGGATCGCCCCAGGTGGCGGTACTATACGGCCTGGAACTTCACTCACAATGAAGGTAATTTCAATTTTATATATTTTTAGACCACTTCATGTGATATTTTTCTGAAACAAATAATGAAACCAAAAGATAGCTCACTGCAAGTTCCGCCAGACTTGGGTTTTAGCGGTAAATGTTTCGAGAGCAATCAAGTCCTAGTCGGCCGGCAAGCAACTTCGTGAAAATTGCTGGCCCATTTTGAAACGTCTAAGTGCACCCACTAAAAATCGAGGCCTAAAGTAAAAAAGGCACTTGTTATTGTTTACAGTTTGCCGAAATGTTTATAATAGTAATAGTTACAGGCGCCAGTGCCGGATCGGCAGGATGTTATGAAAGGGGGGGGGGGGCGCAGTAAACTCGAAAATATTGACGACCCAAAAAAAGGTCCTACGGCATAGCTATACTTCGTTTTTTCACATTTTTCATATTTCCACTAAAAGCCTTGCCGTACGTCCAGAAGTACGACAGACCATGAAAAGTGGGAAATCTGCAATAATCTTTTTTTTTTGATCGGCATACAAAAAGGGGGCCGCGCGAAGGCTGCGCCCCCCCCCCTAAATCCGCCAGTGGGCGCGTTGAAAAAATATTTCAAAAATTACAAATGTTTAAACTGGGGTCGGTTTTTAAAAGCCATTGATTGACTTGCACAGATCTCGAGTGTCTAATGTTGTTAAAATAACTAGTGTGGCAAACCGAACTTTTCATTAATAAATTGGGGAAACGTAGGATATTATTACTAACAAAAATGAAAAAGTGACCAGTTCCGCGTTTGCGAATATTGTCAGTTTCAAACCGGTCGGGGCGAAATTATCCGATCAGCGCCGGTTGACAATAGTCTAGTGAGAACCCCGGGGTGAGAACCCAAAATAGATGACAGAAATTCCCTTAAATTCTCATTAACGTTTGGTTTTACGTTATTGCTTTTAGAACTGTTAAATCCTGAACCTGAACTGGCATCACCATTGTGGACTTTTTTGGGTTTTTTTCAGCGGCGGGGAACATTGACCCGGTATAGTTAGTCCCCGGGAGTTAGTCATGTCACCCACGATCATGGCCGGGGATATTGTCGACCCCCGGGTGTCGACCACTAAAAAACTATGGTTTTATTGATCTTAGGTTCATATTTTTTTGAAGATTAGGGCTACCATGAAAAAGATATCCCCCTCCCGCGCTAAACGTGCCGGTGGGCGATTTCCGAACACGGCCGCACGGCAAAGAGGACCCCGGGGGCCGGGCGCGGAAGCATAGCAGCGAGCAGCCCAACAAGAGGCCATATGGGAAACAATGTGAATATTATTAACGAAAAAGGTCCGGAATGACACCATAATTAGGCATAATTTCAATATACAGAAAATGAAACATAAATCAATGCGCGCGACATAGATAACGCGACCCAACAGTAAGTGGGTGTGTCCTCAGATACCCGGATGTTGGGTGTGTCTTCAGCATGGCGACGAGCGTCAGTGAAAAAATTGACACTTCTGGCGAGAATTCTGCTAAAACTACGATATCAAACGGTAAGGAAAAATTGCTACGTTATCATTGAAGTGTCCAGCATTTTTTCTGAAGGTTTCAGGATTTATAGTTACCGACGAGTAGAGAGAGAACGAAATTCCTTTGAAGATCATCCTGACAATGTCGGTGAACGCGAGGCGGAAACGAAACTAAAATCGCAGTCGTTTGAGCATTATCTTCTCTGTTCCCATCTCTACAGATTAATCATACATCCAAGAAATTAAGACTTGTTCATGTTTGTGATACTTTCTGTTGTATTCCTTTTATCAAAAATATTTATTCACGTAAGGTTTTTAAAGCAAAGTAAACAAGTTTTAGTCTCGCTTTTCACGCTAGGTGATCAACGGCGTGTTGCGGCGCCGGTTATGAAACGAGTTTACAGTTTTGTGTTTTTTCTACAGTTATGTCCAGACCTCGTCGTAAAGCTGTAGCTACCCGCCCGACCGGTAAAGAGGGCTGGTACACTGTGGGCTCATGGAAAGTTTATGATCTTGGTTCGAGCTCGGAGAGGTGAGTATTTTGCAAATCAGCTGATACAAAAATTGTTTATTTTGATGTCAGAAGTTGAGCTATCAGGGGAGACAATTTGAAATCTTGCTCTTTCTTGTCGTTTCACTGTCAAAGCAACCAGTTGTGCAGTATTTTGTTGTTGTTTGAAAGTGTCTATTTATTTCACCAACCACTGATTATTTTCATGTTCTATCAAACCTGATCAAATGCATATAAAGCTCTAGATTTGGTGTAAAAAAATCCAACCTTGTCTGGCACAAGTACCACATTATCCCTACAGGTGGCGTAGTTTAACTCTAAATTTAGAATGCCTCTAATCTAGGTTCTAATATTTTGTCCTAACTCTGATTTAGAGCAATTAGGCTACATGAAACTTGTTTTTTTATGTAAGTGGTTGCCAAATTTTGCGTCATCATGAGGCGGTATGTACTAAAGTTTCAACACTTTAAATAAAAATTGTTGTTTTGAATGTGATCTTAAATTTTACGTTTTTTGTCAAAAAGTGACTCAACTTCTAAACCGTAATCAAATTTATAATGGTCAATCGCTTTCCCAATTCTTGCTGCATTTTAAGCTCATATCTCAATGAATTTACACATATTTATTTTTTTCAGAAATATCTGGTTTGATATAAATTTTTGAGTTCAAACAAATAGCAAATGCTGCAACTTTATAACCAACTTTAAAATTTTTAATCCATGGATTTATTTATTCACTGAATATCACTTTTAGCCTTGAGAAAAAGAACAAAGTTAGTTCAAGCAAATCAAGTGAGTCGTCTCCTATAGAGGTGAGTGTTTGGCACTAATTGTACAAATATGTGGAGAATGATAGCTGAACTTTCAGCCTGTTATTTTACATACAAAGTGAAGATTAACCTGAACTCCACAGTCCAGCCCATTCGACTCAGGTCGAGGGACTGGAAGAATTGCTGGGGGTCTTCCATTTGTTTACCAAAAGTAGGAGACTGTGTTTAAGCAAAGTCAGACGTAATCAATATTTGCTCAGGGATACTGGATTATCGCATAGGAGTACAGATCATCACTGAATAGACTGTGATAAAATAAAAACAGTGCCCATATAGAATATACTGGTTCTGAAAACCTTGTTAAAAAAAATAAATTGAACTTTTTTAGTAAAAAAATTGGAGAGAAATCTGTTTTTTTTAATTTAAAGGTAACTATAGATTCCAAATTTATCCTTTCAGAAAATATATACTTTTGTGGGCCAAAAATAAACAGTGTTTTGTGTATGTCATGAAAACTGACCCCCAGTTACTAAGGTTCACACTTACGTTAAATGCTGGAATTGTTGAATAGCAATAAATTAAGTGTGTCAACATTATTCAAATGCTGGTAATATTTCATTGTTAAGGTGCAATGTATACCTTTAAAACTCATTGTAATGTACAACTACCCTTCCCATGGTTTTCATGAAACCTCAATAATGGCCAACTATATGGGTGTAAAAATATAATAAAATATATAAAAAACTTCTCGAGCATGTTGGTATAAAATGTAGATTTATTTGTACGTTACGAGATGACCAGCATCTCTATCAGCAACAATGTAAAATGAAATGAAACATGAGATTTTTACATTGTTGCTGATGAAGAGATGCTTGTCATCTCGTAACGTACAAATAAATCTATATTTTATACCGACATGCTTGTGAAGTTTTATATATTTTTATGCGTCCACATATTTATATGTGATTGCATATTGTTGTCATCCTGGTGGTCGTCCGTCGTCGGTCGTCCACAATTGGTTTCCGTTGAATATTAACCAAAACCGCTTGATTGATTTTGACGAAATTTGATACACATGTTCTGGGCGGTAATGGGCCGGAATGAAAAGATTTTCAGGTCGTGACCTTCACTTAGGCTCCCCCTGGTGGCAAAATCGCAGTAATTGGTTTCCGTCGATTTTCTCCTAAACCGCTCAACGGATTTTGACGAACTCAGTACACATGCTCTGAATGGTGATAAGCCGGAATGAAAAGGTTTTTAGGACGACATGTCAACCCTTACTCCCTCTGTTGGCCAATTTTGTTCGTTAAAAATCGTCGTAAATGGTTTCTGTCAATTTTCTCTGAAACCGCTCAAGCGATTTTGACGAAACTTGGTACACATGCTCTAGTTGATGATTGGCCGCCACAACAAATTTGTCGAAACTTTAAGTCAACTTAAGCCCCCCCCTGTTGGCCAAATTTGTTCGTTAAAAATCGTCGTAAATGGTTTCCGTCAATTTTTTTTCAACCCCTCAAGCGATTTTGACGAAACTTAGTACACATGCTCTAGTTGATGATTGGCTGCCACAGAATTTTTTTCGGAACTTTAAGTCAACCCAAGCTCCCCCTGTTGGCCAAATTAGTTTGTTAAAAATACATATTAATGGTTTTTGTCGATTTTCTCCTAAACCCCTCAAGCGATTTTGACGAAACTTGGTACACATACTCTGGATGATGATTGGTCGCAACAGAAAAGTTTTCGGAACTTTAAGTTAACCTAGCTCCTCCTGTTGGCCAAATTTGTTCATTAAAAATCCATATTTTAATGGTTTTTGTTGATTTTCTCCAAAACCCCTCAAGCGATTTTGACGAAACTAGGTACACGTACTCTGGGTGGTGAATGGCAGTGACAGAAAAGTTTTCAGAACTATAAGTCAACCCTAGCTCCCCCTGTTGTCCAAATTTGTTCGTTTAAAATCCTCATTAATGGTTTTTGTTGATTTTCTCTGAAACCCCTCAAGTGATTTTGGCGAAACTTGGTACACATGCTCTGGTTGATGATTGGCTGGCCTGATAATGTTTTCGGCACTAATTGTCAACCCTAGCTCCCCCTGTTGGCCAAATTTATTTTTTTTAAATTGGTCTTCGTGGATTTTTCTCTGAAACGGTTCAACCGAGTTTGATGAAACTTAGTTACATAATGTTCTGGATGTCATTGGCGGAAGCTCCCCCTGTAGGCTAAATTTGTTCATTAAAAATGGTTTTCGTTGATTTTCTCTGAAATGTTCGAGTGGTTTTGACAAAACTTGGTAGTCCTCTACAATATCTGGCTGCTATAGGAAAAGGTTTGGGGCGACATTTCAATTTTTACTCCTCTTGTTGGTAAAAAATTTAAACTTGGTACAGATGTTCTTGGTGTTGATTTGCTTAAACATAAAGAGGCTGTGAGGTCTCCCTTGCTCCAACATTTGTTAATTTATTCCTCATTTCTGCTGATTTTTATTTCCTCAATGTACCACCCACGTGGACGCATCTTTTTAGCGTTGCTCTAGTATATTTTAACCACAGTCGTTATTTTATTTTAACATATATGTGTGTAAGCTTGTTCCAGTTGTTTCAACATTCATAATTTTCACACCCTGAGCTTATTGTTAATGGTATGTTAATACCTGCCTTGTACATTGGACAGTTCTAGGGTTGAACAGTGGCAATCAATTTTCCCTGCAATCTAAGCGACGTCGATTTCACTTATCACCCAATAGGTTGATTGGTCAATTACTTTAATAAAGTCATTATTGCCATGGAAACTGTAACAAAAATTGGAACATTATCTGATATTTTTGTGTTGAAGAATAAGCAGTCTAAAAAACAAAGGCACTGGCAGCCAGATTACGTTCCTCAAAAAGAATACCTAGCCTTTCACCACTTTCCTGCAAATTCTATTTAAAAAAATATTTAGCTTGTTGGTTTGATTCTTCATTTTCTTCAGTTATCATTAGCTCTTTACATAGGCTTATATTCAATATATACCTCAACATTGATTTATTAGCAAAAACATGCATTGTGCAGAAAGAATAAGCTTGCAAGGATTTCCCATAGGTGGCGTTTGTCCTTATTTGTTACTTATGTTTAATTGACATACCGTATGTTTGCATCATTTTTGTAAACAATAGGTTTCTTGCCAATTTGGGACAATCGTTAAATTGGGTTGTATCCAAAATTTGATTATAAATATAATTTTTAGGTAATCTCAAAATTGGTATAAAGTTACTTGTTTACCAATTTGGGACAATCTGGAAATTTCACTACATTCAACCATCCATGTCCTAACAATTGAGCACCTTTCAGGTGAAGTTCAATTTCTTGAATTCATCAATGTGGGTTATTAACCGGCAGTTCTAAGACATGAAGTCAAAACTCAAGTTTTAAGGTGTACTAAAGTGGCGGGAAAATACAATACTTTCCCTTGATTTATTTTCATATTGTTGGAATTAATGTTATATTTTTCAGTGTTCAAAGTGTGGTTTCTATGACGGGGAGATAAAAACAGATGCCATGCCGTGTCAAGACTGTGAACTGAAGTTTATACAGAACATCAAACCACCCAAAAAGGTGGGTAGATTTTAAATTTCATTGGTAGTTAGGTCTTTCCAAAGCATTAGACTTGATACCGTTCTGGTTCTAGTGGCATTGTTGAATCATGGAGAGTGAGTCCCACTCAGGACGGAATGAAACTGACGCAGCCATAAGCGTGCCTCATCACTGGTGAGTGGCCTGAAACTCGGCCAGTTTCAAAGACACACCAGTCTGTGCAGAGGCGATCAGATCTCATTACTTTAAATACTGTTATAAATAATTATGTTTGCTTTGCTGGTGGAAGTTGTTATTTTTGAAAAGACAGAAAAAAGGAACTCTTATGTGTAATCTCCCTGATGAGTGGCACCAAAAATAATTACTTTGGCTAGCAAAGCAAACATAATACACTATTAACAATAGACTCAAAACACAGTCTTGTAATCATCAAAAATTCCTCATGCGAGTAGGGGCAGTATGGCGCCACTCATCGAGGAGATTATATATATGTACACTCAGGCTGTATAGTGTTAAAATTGACAGAAAATATGTGGACGATGGGTAGTCTAGAGGTAAAAACACCAGCACATGTAATGCGTGCGGGAGACCCGGGTTCGATTCCTGGTCGAGAGTTCCGTATCTTTCTGTCTTTTCAAAAATAATTACTTTGGCCAGTAAAGCAAACATAATACACTATTAACAATAGACTCAAAACGCAGTCTTGAATGGTGCTACTAATTGGGGAGATTATATACATACTGACTGTATAGCGTTAAAATTGACAGAAAATTTGTGGATGATGGGTAGTTTAGAGGTAAAACACCTGCTCATGTAATGTGGGAGACCTGGGTTCAATTCCCAGTCGAGAAAATCATTACTTTTTGATTTAAAAAGAGGGATTTCAATAATGCCCAAAGTCTGATTTTTGCGACAATCTGGTTATAAAGAACCCCCCACCATGTTGATTTAAACCCGGATTTTTACTCTTAGACAATCAGTTCAAAATACTGAACGGTACTACCATAATTTCATATAATACGTCTCAGGTTTTTTTTTGGTCCTTTTGTATTTTCATTATTTCACCCATTTATTCTGTAAAAACTTTTTCACATCAACATGTTTTCTATGACCTGTTTTGCATGACAATGAAACCTGTCCAAAACACTTGAATCTCAACGTTTTTATAATGTACTTTACTCTTTGCTGTGATTAGTTTCCCAAATACTCAATAGGAGGCAGGTCAGACTGGCAGTTTATTTTGAC
>JAOXYC010249788.1:0-15830 GCA_028565715.1 Phoronis pallida
TTATGCACGTGCCGCGCACAATGCTTTTCACGTGTTTCAGTACACGTGTACTTTACTTTGTTATAATACATATATATAACAAAGTGATATCAATTCGAATATAAGGGTAGTTAAGTGATAAAATTTATTAGCTTGAATTTCAAACTTCAAAAGTACCTACTTGTCAGCATTGGTCACAAGATACACTTCACTAAACAGCTGTCTCCTGTAACAGAAATAGTCAGATTGGAAATCGATTTTCATCATAACTTTTTTTCTTTAAATTTAGATGATATCAGGAAACTTCTACGACAGTTAGTATTATTTTTATTAAACTGAATACTGAATCTCATTTCATGGATATTCATAAAAAGAAATTTCATAAATTCTTATTCATAATCGAAAGTTGTGAGGCACTATCCATTTCTTGAATTCTTGTATTGTTGCTAAAAGGTGGTATAGTCTGTGATTTAAAAAAAAAAGAAAATTATAAAGTTTCTTTTAAGGTTAATTCATATTTAAAATTGGTTGAAAAAATTATTCATGTTCCAAACTTTCAACATAAGCTTACGTCTTGATTGCTTCCCACCAGTAGTCCAGTATACGTTTACCTCCCACACCAGGTAACAGGGCTTTAGGAACGCCAGCAAGGTGACTGTATTTAGATGATTTCTGCAAGATGAAAATCAAAAATTTGTTCACCTACAGGGAGGACCAATAAAGATTTTTTTGTATATACATCATGCATTGCATTGGCACTGGTACTAAGACTAATACTCCAGGATTTTGATTGTAAGGCACATTAATTAAGCCAAAACACATTTGTCATTTGACGATCAAATCAGAGGACTCATTGAGACTATAATTGAAACTCTAATATTTTCGAGAAAGACAACAAGCACAAATTAACGGCACAAAGTTAAAAAATATAACATTTTTCTTGTTTCTGTTCATGTTTTTGGCAATGACTTAATTAGTCATGTGAAAAAATGTGAAGTAACTAAAAAAATCTACTACAAGATATATCACTTAAAACATTCGCAGCACACATGTTTCAAGTTAACAGGTTAATTAGGATCTGTTCCAAAATCAGCTGTCATTTCTCACTGCCTTCTCATCAAGTCAATCTCATCAGCTGGCCGAGTACGGGGCCGAGTATAATCACTAAAATAACAAAAACCTGTAATTATTACCTTAATTTCATTTTCCAGAAGTGTGGCATGTCCTGCCACAAGTATAATACAAATCATCACCAGGTCGTTCCTTTGAATTTACGACCCAAAACAGAATTTTTTCAATGTAAACAAGCGAGACAGGAAATTGAGTGGACCGCCATATCAAATCCGCATTCTTGTTTTGAAAAATACGTATTCAGTATCTATGAAAGGCCAATATACAACTCTACAGAACCACAAATAAAGAAAATTATTATTTTAGATTTAAACACGTTTTTAAATTTTATATTTAAAACACAAATGACATATGAATGAAGAAAAAAAACTCGCAAAAAATATAGTTTGTAGTATTTACGGCGTTCTATATTTCAAGTATGGCTTTCGTAATTGAAATGCGGCTGGTTCAACATCCGGGAAAATCCAAAATGGCGACGCTCAGCTTACTTCGGCTCTCAATGAGAGGTATTTACGTAATTTTAGAAGCTTGTATGATTTGATTTTCGCAGTGTGTCACGTATTTAATAAAACCAGACGGTTTTGAAGTGAATATCTTCACTGACATGTTTCTGAAACCCGAGGGCACTGACATTTCTCCGCAAATTTACATGACCTTCACGAGTTCAGGAAATTGACCTTGCGTTCAACGACCTGCGGCTGCTGCAGTGACAGAAATGACAATGTGTTTGTTTGAACTTCTTTCCTTACACAAAAATTCCTTGTGACTTGATATACGATAGCAACATGTGTAATAATATTCTGTAAATAAACAAAATGTGACCACTCAACATTGTGGGCGTATGAAATTACAGCCATACAAGATTTTTGCGAATTTTTTGCAGAAGTGCCAAGATTTCTTTTTTGTTGTTCTTTTATATAGAGTATAAAGAAGGGTTACAGCTCTATTTTCCGACAGCTCTATTTTCCTACAGCTCTATATTCCGAAAACAACAATTTTTTTTGGTGCTTTATGTTCCGACATCGACAGCTCTATAATCCGACAGCTCTATGTTCTGACACCTCTGCACCTTGTAGTCTTGTACTGGTACGAGTATAGAGCTGTCAGAGCATACAGTTGTCGGAACATAGAACCTTTTTGAAAAATAGAAAAATGTTCTACGTTTTGAAAATGTACATTTTGTTCGGAACATAAGAGCTGTTGGAATAAAGAACTGTCGGAACATAGAACAGTCCCCATATAGAAGAAGGGTAAAAAAGAAATTTGTTCCTGTGATAATTTGTACCATATTGTCTCCCGCAGCATTTTATAATTATTTCTCTCATTGTAGGTTCGCATGCTTATCAACTACTGAAACCTCAAAGTATCATCCTGAAGAAACTCCCACCAATATTAGGAACCACAGCAACACAGAAATCTATCACACTTTCATCCAGCAAAAACCAGGGCGACACCGCAGGTTTGTATTTCACAAAAGTTAATTGACCATAACATTTGAATGCTGAAATCCTTGAGTTTTGATGCAGGAGATTGGATGATAGATAAAAGAAAGTACAGGTGAAATTTTTAGGGAGTCTTGAAGATCAATAAAGCATGTGCATTGATAAATGTATTTTTTGCATACTGCTATTATAATGGAGATATGTATTATTCATTTCAGTTGCTGGCAAAAGTCATACTAACCACTGGGTTGCTGAGCGTGTGGCGGCTGTCTCTCTGATAGGACTCATACCCGCAGCCTACTTCCTTCACCCACCTGCCATGGACTATATACTGTGTGCTGGTATAGTTCTACATACACACTGGTACGTAGATTACATATAATTATTTGGGGAAATAAACATACATCTGATCAAAATTCAATAAGTTTGTTTGTGGATAAGTGGGGATTGAATTCTCAGTAAAATACAGTGGGGCAATCACACCATTGCATTCACCAATTATGTGAAAGTATCTTCAACGAAATTAAGGGAAATCAAGTATTTCATGGCCTTATTTTTACACACAATCCAGAACATGCTTCGCCAGTAGTTGGATAGTTAAGCTCAACGCCACTAGTGGGCGTTGGTTGTTCTTTATCTTCCTTCCGGTTTCTTGCTCGCAAATATACAGTTTGTTGTTTTATGTGTATCGTGATTTATTGGCATTTACTATGGCGCTTGGACTGTGATGTGTCGGCCCTTTTAGTGTAGAACATGCATAATCTTTTAATTAAACTCGTACACCGCTACATACGAATGTAGATTTATCAATTCTTGAAATATGAGGTTTTCATCCATTTCCTTTACACAGGTTGATCATTTTTCGTTGCCAATTCTTGTTACTACCTTCATTCTTTATTGAAAACACAGTTGATGACCCGTTGAGATATCTCATCAAGTCACATTGTCCATTTATATATATAGATTTTCGTAAGAAGGTATTACTTGTAAGGATGCAATTTGTAGCAAGCAATCCAATGCAGTTGACCTCTCATTCAATAGTTGATAATTTCACATTCGTAAGAAGCGATGTATAACTTTAAATTTTACACAGATATTGAGTAAAATGACATCTTTATTCCTTTTGTATTTTAGGGGTGTTGCGGGTGTTACATCTGATTATGTTCACGGTTATCCATCAGCCACTGGTGAAAGAAGGTACGTGTCATGGCTTCCAACGTTCGTCAAGATAGCCGTCTTAACCATGTCCGCAACAGCCTTCTACGGTCTGTGCTATTTCAACTACAATGATGTGGGCGTCATCAATGCTATTAGAATGTTATGGGATGCCGACAAGAAGAAGAAGTTGTAACTACTGGATACAGTCCAGAGATTATTTATGGAGAAGTTGACTTTTTTGGGATGGATGTCATGTGTGGACTTGTGAACAGTATTGAAGAACTGAGTGTTATAACATGATACAGTTGTATGCTTGTTGTTTATTTCTGAGACCAGATTAAAATTTGTTTTTGTGATATTCAACAAGGTATTCATTCAGTCATTTGATTGTGACCACTATTTCAATTACACTAAGTGAAAAAATTGTTAGTTATTTCGAGAAACCTAGTCCAGGGCTAGAATGTCAGTTTTTGCTGCCCTGGACAATAAGTCTGTTGCTTTGGAAATAGTTTAGTCTAGAGGCTTGTCTACCGTGCTGTGTATGTTATTACCTGAACAATCCACTTTGGTTTCTACCAAGTGCTTGCTATTTAATTTAATTATTAATAAATTTTATAAGTTAACAAATTTTGTTGTTGTTTTTATGTACTTGCCACAGTCTAATTTCATTTAAAAGTTTTATGAGTCTTTATAAAAATTCTGATTTAACAGGCCATTCACCCATTAACAATGCACTTCACAAAATGTCAGACATTTTTCATTTCACTCTTGTTTTGTAAATTTTTTGTCATGGCAACAATTTTTTAAAAATTGTTATGAAAATCTAGAAACCAAATGAAAATGTGTTGAATAAAACTGTAAAATTTCATTGTGGTAGCTTTTATACAGTTTTTGTGCTATCGGGTTCCAAATGTAGACGTTTTTTTTTGTCACCTGATATACAGGGTGTCCACCAATGTTTGATACCGGAAAATATGATTTTAGATCTTTTTTTCGGTAAACAACACATAGACAAACCAAACATTTCTGAAAACGAGAAGTTAAGAAATCCGAAACTAAAAACTGCAAGCCTCTAGCTCTACTGGATACAAAGTTATTGTCATTTAGATGGGATTCGTCCTGCTGGAGGCATGTAACTTGCATTTTGGGAGCAAAAGTTATTTTTGACCCTGCAGCATTCCTCCTTTGATAAGCTTGGATTTTTCTGGTGATTGCTTCCTCGAGCTCTGGAATGGTCCTGGGATGTCCTTGTACACTCAGTCCTTCAGATATCCTTACAAGTTAAAATTTAGGGGGGTAATTAACTAATTATTGCATATTTTAAGGAGTTTTCCTCATTTTTTTTAACCATGCACAAAAATGTCCTTTCTTTGGTAAATGGCATTCTTGATGAGTGGTTGGGTTTCTTATCTTCTCAACTCTCCAAATTCAAAACAAGAAGTCAAAATGTTATTAATAAAAGACAAAAAAGTTAGAAGCATTTTAGTCGGTATCAAACATTGGTGGCCACCCTGTAGTTCAAGCAAAATAATATTGCCTTGCAACAGTGTTTTTCTAAAAATGAACAACAAAGATTATTTTCTTATTCAATAAAATATATTTCTTATGACATTGCTGATATATAATGCAATTCAATATAACAATGTTTGTCCATGGTGAAATATCAAAATTCATGTCTAAAAAGCATTTACAATGAAATGTAGCTCGTGGTAAAATTTTTACTATTTATTTTTAAATTCAATTTTAAACTGGCTTGTTCACTCAAAAGTGGTTAATTTTTTAATCGCCAAATGAAAAAATTAAATTAACTCATTTGTAATTTACATTATGGCTAGATTATAAATACAAAGATGTAACACCGTAAAGTATGTATTTACAAAATAACACTCATTTGATATGTTTGTTATGAATGATCAAAATTGTTCTTTTGCATAAAAAGACGATCTGGATGGACTTTTACAATTATCACTTAAAACATGGGCTACCTAACATGTCTAACAAATGGACCCAATAAGTTTAATTTAATCACAATTTTTAAGAAAATAATGAGAGACATATTTATGAATGATATCAATTGATTTGCAATTAATAACACAATTAGCTTTTAAACGAATTAAAGTTGATATAAAAAAGGTACTTTATAAGTCGATATTCAACTATCAAATAAATAAACACCAATGTCTTTCGAAATCATGGGGAAGTTGAATGTGCACTGTGTGTTGTCAGAAGTGAACTTAAAATGTTGGAATTTTAAAAAACAAATTCCCTCCATACAATCTGGCAAACCAACTAAAGAAAACTTTCACCTCATTGAAATAATAAATTGACAAACATAGTCTGCATAATCTCATTCAAGCATTAAGCTTGTCTATGTGAATTGGAAATAAAATAATTTCTAAAAAAGTCAAATATAAGCATTATACTTGTATTAAAATATCACTACCAAAGCAGCCTAACTGTACAGTCTATATACACTATAACTACAACCAAGCAAATTTGCTGAGCAAAATTCATTAAAAAAAGAACATGAAAACTTTTAGTAATTTACAAAAATAGTTTCCCCATGTACACCCATTAGCTTTCACGGTGGTACACCCACAAAGGCTTAATGCTACTGTTGTCTATAATTCCTTTTCATTAGATTTTCTATACATTGTACATGTCTTTTGTCTTAACGTGAAGTTACGCATCTTTCATAAAAACCTGAAACTTGGTCTCAGAAATGTCAGTTAACCTGATCTACAAGGCTCAACAGACATCCTTTCTTGTACCTAGTCAACGTAGCCAACTCGGCCACCAGCTGTAGCGTGAATATCCAGCATTCCATCATAGATGAATTGCTTTCAGCAGATTCTGTCCATTGTACACCCACTCCTTGCTTTACTGAAGGCAATAATCACAAAACAGACTGAGTTTCACCCTTTATAAAGATTCATTTGCCAATCCATTCAATATACTCCACAAATCATGGGCCCTTGATCATACACTGATCGACACTTGGTTTATTCACATTTTCAGACATTCCTGCTATCCTACACCCTGGGTCTTGTTTCTGCCACTATCATTACATTATTCATCCTTTGTTCTATTCACAATTCACAGCACTCTAACCATCCCTCATCTATACCCACGAGTCTGCCCCAGCCGCTGGCCCGTCCAGTGAATACGCGCTAGCATTCTGTAGACTATAGTTACTGCCAGCGTAGTCGTCCTGTCGACTCCGAGTGCGGTTCTTATTCACCTTAGCATACAGAGGCTCCTTGTGGTGTTGATCAGCTGGGGACTGTTGACTGTGTACGGGAGGCTGTAAAATGAAGATATGATTGTTATATTGAAGTGCATAACACATTTGGGTCAATTTGAAGCCAGTTTACACACTAAGGCGCCTGCATTTTCTCAACCTCGTTTTCAATCATCTGAGGTCGCAGGTTCGATCCCCGCCGGGCAGAGTTGGCGAGCATGAAAAAGAAAAAACTCTGTTTCACCACTATGCTCTGCCGCCAGTGCTTCCATCTACTTGGTGCACCCCCGAGTTAATCCTCAAAAATTGATGGTATCAGAGTACATATAGTTAGATAGATAGATAGAATACACCATCTTGGTTACTCTTGGTATCAAATCTGTTACCAGGTGGCAGCACTGCCAATACTTAGAGGAGATCATTATGTGTTCATACAACCAAGGAAGATTGAGGCGTCTAGCATCTCTTAAAAACTTCAAACATTGAAATTCAAAGTTTGCCAATATTGACTGACTCCTAACTGCAATTCTAAATTATTTGGTAGTATTTTACTCATGCCTCTCATGGGATATCTCCTGTCAAAATGGAACTTCACTAGTTGAAATGATCACATATATAGGCTATAGCGATATTATTTACTCATGCAATTTTCCATATCTTACCGAAGGATACATCTGCACACCCCCTGGTGGTACTCGTTCATAATCTCTGTTCCGTGAGTCTACTGCAGCGTAGCCTCCAGACTGATTCATATCAGTCATAGGTACATTCTCAGGCTGAAAAAAAATTGGCCAAGTATAAAGTATAGAAAGGTAATAAGATATGACATTTGAAGATGCTGTCATCTTAAGCCTTATTTTATTTCATTCCCCATTCGTATTGCTTTGTTTGTATACAAATTTCAACTATGGCAGATGTCTGTCATACATTTCATTGGAAGAAGAAATTTTCTACCAATAATATGTAACATCCAAATGAACCTACTTCTGGTAAATGTCGTATGGGTATAATTTTCTACATGCTTTCAAAATTTTCAAATATTTTACATTACTTACCCGTCGGCCATTTTGTCCTCCAAATCTGTCTTTTTCTGGAGTAGGCTCATTCATGCGGTCATATCCGCCATGTGTTGGGTGAGACCTGTTGATGGGTGGCATCGTCCTATCCTGGTACCCCTCCGTACCACTACTCTGATCTGACCGCGGTCGGTACATAGTATTGTTTGCTGACGAGGAGTCAGGCCTGGAATACAATACTTAATGTTATCAGGCTCACTTCTTTTGAAATTGTTTTTCAGACTAACAATTCTTTTAATTTTAGTTCAAATTTAATAAAGCGATGTGATACTCAACTCAAAATTGGCTTCAATTGAATTTAATTTTTTTTGAGAAAACAATTTCGTAGAGAAAAGAGTGACCTGATTTTACAATGTGCTAACAAGCATTGGTATGTGATTTGATTTGCTTATATAAAAGACATCAGTTAAACGCGTACATCGCTACTTACGAATGTAGAATTATCAATTATTGAAATACGCCTTTTCATCCGTTTCTTTTACACAGTTTGATCATTTCTTGTTGCCAATTCGTGTTACTACCTTCATGCTTTATCGATTACACAAAGTTCATACGTTACAGTTGATCTCAGTTATCTCGTCACCCTCAGGATATTTCATCAAGTCGCATAGGCCGCCTAATATAGAGATTTCCGGAAGAAACGAAGCTAGTTATTCGTTCAGATGAATGTTAGGATGCAATGTGTCACAAAAATTCCAACGCAATTGACCTCATTCAATAGTTGATAATTTCACATTCAAAGTAGCGATGTACACCTAAGAAATTCTTCTAATACAATACCTGGCTGCTAATGATTTAGGTATAAAATGTTGTTCTTTCCAGCCTTGTTTCTTGTACTCTGTGTGAAGTTCCTTGAACTGCCAAAGCGCTCGTAGTAACTGAAAAAAGAAATGATTTGTAGCAAAATTACCTTTCAAGGGTTCAATTCTCATTTCCGCACAGTAAACCTTTCAGACTTACAATATGTGTGTAGGACCCAAGTAATTAATTCATATTCAACTTTTATTAAAACAAATAAAACAAACTCCCTTAAATTTGAATATTCTTCCAAATCATGAGTTAATGAAAACATATCTAAAGACAGGTTTGATTGAAAATGCAGCTGGTTTCTGCACAACTGATGCGTTGCAATGTTCGTTCATATTGGCGAAATAAACCTCTTTCGACCACTTCTGGAGTGCTTGAAGATGGAAGATGATTCTTTCGAATATATGCAATACAGATATTTAAAGGATGTTTTTACTTCATATTTTAACAATAACAACGATCGGACAGTTACTCGGTGAGTTAGAAGTGGTCGCAAGAGGTTTATTTCGCCAATATGAACGAACATTGCAACGCATGTTGTGCAGAAACCAGCTGCATTTTCAATCAAACATGTATTACTGAAGAACTGCAACCTAAATACACAAAAGACAGGTTTCTTGTAGACCAATGTGAATAGAGAATAAACTAACAAACTACAGCTCTATTACGAGCATAACTTACTGTAGCAGCATATTTGACCACTTTTGCAGAGTATTTGTTTTTAGACTTTGTGATATGTATAAGTCTGTTCACACCACCTTCTGTGAAAAATGTTCTGAAAGAATAGACAAAGAAAAAATTAAGAAAAGATCCAAAAGGCGAAAATACTTTTTTTTTCATATCATCCAAAAACATTATTCATACCAGACATTTTTCAAAATTAAATACTGATGCTCAGGTTTATTTTTCTTTTATTTTATTGATTCCTATATTTATTCAAATTAAAAATAATTTTCACAAGCATTCCGGACTGGCAAAACTTACGAAGCAAAATCGAGATTTTTGCGTATAACTTCATGTAACGTTGATATAACGGCTGCTATAGTAACGTCTGAAGTCCCATCATCCTCAGCACTGACACTGTCGCTAGGCAACTTCATAATCAACTGTCTCATTGCATACTTTCCTGTAACACACAAATGGAAATATGATTTTTTCATGTTTTGGTTAATTTTTAAGAAATGAACAGAAAAATGGGTAACAAAAGTACTAACTTATATGCCAAAACTTACTTGCAAGAATTAAATATTGAAAACTTGAACATGACCTAAAGGCATCTTTTTGTTGAAAGGTCGAATAAACATATTTAGCAACATCTGTTTGTATATGAAAAGACTTTGCACTTAATTGAAAAGATCCTGCATTTTAGAAGTTTGTGTAGTTTGGCACTATATCCTATCATAGACAAAAATTCATGAACGATCTATTTTAAGACGTAATGAGAAGATTAAAAATAAACTTATTAACGGATAAAGTGCTGTGATTTTAATGCATTTTTGAAGTGAAAGCAAAAACTGAATGTCTAATGCGGTAGTCTTACCTATTAATTCTTTATTTCTTGTATCTAGTGCTAGATTCCTCAGTGCCATAGCTGAAGCACATACCACCCTATCTGCCTCAACAGCTAGTAGTTCTACTATGATGGGTAAACCCTTCTCTTTACGTACTGCGGCTCTCAGATCAACTGATGGCTGAAACACACAATTCAAAAAATAAGGAATTACTATTTAAAATACTTTTTTGGAACTGAAAGAGAGCAAACCTTCTATGATTCATGAAGGCTTAAATAATTCGAGTTAATATCTTTTCCACATCAGTTGCTGTCAACTCTGTGAATTGTCACTGTTCATCCTTTTGTCTTAAAATGCAATATGACAATTGTTGGGAATTTCAAAAGTGACACTTCCTTAGAAATTACTGGTAATGCCAATGCTAAGTAAAGCTTTAATATTTTAAATGGAAGATGTGAGTAGCCTACATTCTGCTGTTCATACATCGATTCATAAACATCTCGAATGAATTCATTTACACAACATGACGTACCTGCCAATCACATGCTGTCAAGTTCTGTATAGCTCCAGCAGACGCCTCTAGTGTCTCAGGATTGGAACAGTCAATTAACAGGGGTAGATAAACCTGGGCGATTTCTGGTTGCCATAACAACTCCATACCTTTGACAGGACTACCAGGCCTGGAACAATACAAAATATGTTTTAATTCACTAACAGTCCACAAGACTTAGATATTTAGTTACAAATACTATCCAAGAGAGCCCTTTCTTCACTAAATGGCAAAGCTTGGCCCTTTGGCCACATCATTTAGTAAAAGGTCACAGAATAGTCTCATATCACAGGAATGCGCAACCCCCATTATCTGACAGTCATCAGACTGAGTCTTGTCTCCAGAAAATGAAATCATTTGCTCAGAAAAGCATGTCTTTGAGTGGCGTTTCATTTCGCATTAACACGCGCAAGTTGCATTGTTCTGCACGACAAACCTTGATTTCGATTCAAAATGTCATTTTCGTGATACGAGTCTATTGACAAACAATCTTGAAAAACACTATCCAAACACTATCCAAAGCATAAAATAACAAGATAAACTTACTGTCTGTAGTGTGCTTTTGGTACTGGTGGAACCACTACTTCATTCTTTTTATTTTTTCCTCCAAAACATCCTGTTGATTCTGAAACAAAAGAAACATTCATTCAGTTAAATGATGAAAATTCTTAAACAAACCACTACTTTTATTTCTTTGAAAAATTATGAAAAAAATCACAACAAACAAATCATTGATGCTAGCCCAGAATTTCAAAGTCTCCAATTGAAAAAGTTAATTACAAGTATTTGAATAATAATAGTAATGTGAGGAATATACACATTGAAACATGTCAACATTTAGAAACCTTGTTCTTTATATACAATGCATTTTGATTCTATGTGGCTCACGAAAGTATGGATAGTGTTTGAAGATTCAAACCAGTTAATATTAAGACATTTAATTCTTGCAAATATGTACCTTTATCATTCATCTGTTGTTTCCGTGTTAATGTTCGAGTTCTCACAAATTCTGGGTCATCCACTTCTTGTATCCGGAAGCAGAGATTCCTCAATGTACACACGCAGTTTTCCACAGATTTGTTATCGACGTCAAACTTCCCGATGACAGCCTTCAACAAGCACAATAAAGAGTCGACCAATCCCTCACATTCCCGCAACTTTTTCCTGGCACTTTCTCCGTCGGAGCTCACATTTCTAAAATTTTGTAAAAAACATGTTTTTCGAATTAATAAAATTAAGTGGTATAGATAGTCCGACAACAAAATTTAGTTGAAAAACATTTAAATCGACACCAAAATGGACAGAAAAGGTAAAAGTAAGACCATACTCGTGTGACAATGGGAATTGAACTATGAAAGACTAGTGACAGGTAGTGCAATACATAATACTTTTTTCAAGGTCAAATTTCCATCAGTGATTTGACATTGGAAATCATACAAATCAAAATTTTTGATTTCTATCAAAAAAAGGTAAAGATTTTACCTAAGAACACCACTGGCATTTCTGAAGACAGTTGACCAGTAGACATCCGGTGGCTTCTCATCTTCATTATAATTATCCCATCCAGAGTGAGGGATAATAACTGTATTCACCAAGATGGTCATGGCCTCATCTATGATATGTTTCTTTACATCCTGTTAGAAAAATAAAACTTGCATGTTTAGTTGAATTTTATGAGCAATTTTTGTAACCATTATCCATTTAGACCTTAAGTGCTATGTGGTACACTCAACTTCACAGAATAGTACACTCTTTTTAAAAAATAATTAAGATTGGAATTCAAAAAATATTTGAGGAAGGGATTTCCAAATAAAATCTGAAATCATCATTTTTTTCGACATTGCTAAAGGTTTTAATTATCGTTTAGCCCCGCAATTGAGCGCATGCACCCATATGCGAAATAATGCATTTTTCAACTCAAATTCCCACAAAATAGGCGCATGGGCCTACTAGTTCCGTGATTAGGCCCATGTTAACTGGGTGCTCCGGTTATAGGCGCACTTTTGACATATTAATTTCAACACTCATTGTACTCAAATGTCCTGCATAATAGGCGCATGGGCCTACAAGTTCCGCGATTAGGCAAATTTAATTTAATAATTAAGTCAATTACAAATGTAGAGTGACCACTTACTTTGCAAGATGACAAGTTCCACAATATTCCAGTCACTAACTCCCTGACATCATTATCCCGTGTTTTACGTAGCAACCGTACCAGAGCTGGGATACCAAGGGCATTCTTTATAGCTCTCTGCAACAAAAAGCAAACCATATTCATGTTTTTAGCCATACTTGATTCTTTATCAAAATACAAACATCTGATGTCATTTTAAAATAACTAATTTCTATGTTCACAAGCTTGTCAAAATAGACTATCAACATGGTAAGCACTATTCACTAAAAAAAAAAAATTAAATTTGAGTTACTGGATGTCAATCAGCGATGAAAGTTAGAAACTAAAATACTAACCTTATTTTCATCATTAGCTTTACCATAAGACAGATTTCGTAGAGCACCACACGCATTCCTATGTACCTCGGGGATATCATTATTCACAAGCGCCACCAGGGCGGGAATACCCATCAGATTTCTAAAAGAATAAATTAACTTTGTGAATGGAATATGAATATTTATTAAGAACTTGTTGACTTCATTACTGAACTTGTATTACAAATCTAAACAGGACTCTTCACACTGACCAAAATATCTAAGAAATGATTATTCCCATGAAAAATATAAATATCTTTTTTTGGACAAAACAAATAAAACAAGTCAAACTCTCCTCATGCTTACAATTATTTGGAGAAAAACATTTTTTATAAAAGATTTGAAATTTTCTGACAAACTAAGTTCTTGTCACTCTTTGCAAAAGCACTGAATGTTTCAAAGAAACTAGTAAACTTAGGATAATTTTCCATTATTTAGAAATGGTCACATACCTCGTCTTTGCCTTAACAGCATCATCTTGAAATGTAAGATGTTGTAGATATGCGGCGGCGTTGGCTTTGATGGCGTCATTAGGATGACTGAGGTAATCTATTACTTCAGGAAGATCAGGGTTACGTAGGCCACCTACTGGGAGAAATTACATATTCAGTTGAAAGAAAAAAATCAGAAAATGATTTGAAATCAGAAGCATACATTGTTGATTGTGACTCTTGAAATCTTGAATACCATACCAAAACATATTATAATATATTGAAATAGCTTATATTTATTTTACTGTCAACCATTTTTTAAGGTGAAATCCGAGCTTATTTTCCAATACAAAGGACAAATATGACTGAAAATATAGTTTTTATTTGAGTGGTTACAGGATGATTTATTACTGTGAATTAAACATTTTCATTTTACTAAATTTTAGAAGGAAAATGAAATCTCTTGTCATTACCAAAGTCCATATCACGCTTGTCATCAGACGGCCGTCTGCTTGTATCTTGTGGGTATTTGTCATCACCATAAGGCTCAGGCTCATCACCATATGCCGGCTGGGTGCGTAGATCATCACCCGGGTACCCACGTGGGTCATCCCCATAATCCTGTGGATTACCCTCATACGGGGCAGCGTTGACGTACGGCCGTGGTTCATACTGTCGTGGATCATCCTCAGATCTGTATGAATCATTGAGAGGTCGTTCACTGTATGGTTGTGTACCGTAAGGTTGTGTGTTGTATGGCTGGTCATCATAAGGCTGGGAACCAGTGTTGTAACCTGGTGGTCCTGTCAAGGAAGAAACTACATTACAAATTTATGGTAAAGCCACGTTTCGGGTAATTCTGTTTTGAATATCATTGAGGGAACATTCCTTCCTCACCCTCAAGAACTGTTCCACTTAAATTGCCCAGGGGAGATTAAGATATCATTTGGCTAGATTGCACTGCCTAACAGTTTTTATAAACATATTGGCAGTGCAGTGACTGCATTAAGTTTTTGGAAGCAGTACATCGCTTATTTATCATATGAGTCTATGAATTATTTTGTTTGAAGAAAGATTATTTTTGAATTTCGGCCATCACTTTACAGCAACTTAAAGCTTTTGCGATCTTCTGCAATGACTAACCATTTCTTTCACTCCCTGAGCCAGGAGATTCTGGTGGATTACCACCATCAGGATAATCCCCAGGAGGAGGATTACGATAATCCGGCTGATTCTGCGGCACCAACTCCTCCTCTGGTGTACGATAACTCTCATCTCTTGATGGGGTCGAGTGGTAAGGATCCTGAGGGGGCTGTCCTCGGAAACTATCCTCCCTAGAAGGTGGTTGCTGGTAGGAGTCGTTAGGGCCTCGGTAGCTCTCTTCTCGTGAGGGAGCAGGGTGGTACTGGTCGGGATAGTACTGGTCAGGGGGTGGGTGACTGTAACTGTCTTCTCTCACCGGGGGAACCTATTTGATAGTAAGTTAGAATAATTGAAACATGGTTCATACAAAATTCAAGAATTCTTTCAAGGTCTAAGACAAGGCTATCACAACATTTCAGAGCAAAGCCCAAAACACCAAATACAAAACATGGCCGCTCTTCACATGTTCATTGTATATTGTACACTTTTTCAGAATTATAACTCCTTTATGGATATGATGTTTTCATAAAATTGCCGGTTTCGGATACATAGTGTTTCTTTAAAAAACGATATCCATTATTACAAGAATGAAAAGCTTTGTTAGGGTTCAGTGCTTTACCTGATAGTGTCCCTCAGAAGGTTGACCTCTATAACTCCCTTCCCGTGATGACATGCGGTAGGGGTCCTCGGGCGCCAGGCCTCGGTAACTACCCTCCTGTGAGGGCTGTCTATATGGGTCATCAGCGGGCATTCCACCACGAAAACTATCTTCCCTTGGGGGCGCTACTGGGTACTGACCCTCGGGTGGCGTGCCTCTATAACTGTCCTCGCGTGACTGGGCACTGCGATACGACCCCTCAGGCTCCCTCTGTTG
>JAOXYC010249789.1:0-10180 GCA_028565715.1 Phoronis pallida
TCTTAAAACTTAAACTTAACCGATGCATCGCTACTAATACGAATGGTAAATTATCAATTATTGAACTACGACGTTTTCATCCGTTTCCTTTACACAGTTTGATCAACTCGTGTAACTACCTTCGTTCTTTATCGAAAACACAACGTTTGATCAAGTCACACAGGTCGCCTGAATAGAGATTATCGTTCAGATGAATGTATTAAAGGATGCAATTTGTAACACCAGTTCCAAGACAATTGGCCTCATTCAATAGTTGATAATTGTACGTTCGCAAGTAGCGATGTATAACGTTAAACTGTCAACAAACGGAATTTTGTAATTCATAGAGCTAGAGTTTGACAAAGTTTACGATTTCTAAAAATTGAGATTTCATTTATAACACCACATTGATGAACATCTCCGATGATAGTTTGGTCGCAGAGCTCCCGATCCTTCATATCATTTTCAAAATGATATTTATTTTTATCCAATAACTACCCTTGTATTCAGTGTCATAACACTATGGCATAACATTAATGCGTTATGCAGTCCCTCCAGTCAAACTTTAAATTGGGTTACTCAAAACTCCACATTTTTTTTTGCAAATTGGCGATGTCATGCAAGTAATGAACCTTTAATAGGATTCAATTTTAAAAATCATAGCACTTGCCAAAGGCTCGTTCTATGATTTTTCAAATCTCATCCAATAAAATGTGTTATTACATCCCATTCATTGTACGAATCACTTTTAATTGAAAGGAACTACTCACCTAGTCTCTTAGTGATTGAAACCACGAGGAACTGAAGATTGCCTGTCTGTTGGCTTAAATCATTGTTGTTGGCCAAAACATCCGTCAAATCCCGAAAAAGAACCCTGTAATAAATCGCAGGTTATAGCCTTTTAATAACTAGATTTCACAACTGTCACAGTAAAATCAAGACATCTACTAGTGTAATATGAAACTTTTTATATGACCTATTGTCATACATTCATTTCAAGATAGCTGGGACACCACATCACATTTTGCCTTCGGCTATAATTTAAAGGCTTGGTTTAATTAAGACATTTTCGCCGATAAGCCAATGTGTCATTTTCAACTTTTGATTGGATGATTGAACACAAGTTTTTTTTACAAAACGTCTGTGTCGAAATGGATATTCGTACGTGAAAAGAAATTGAAAACGCCGTAGCGCTGCCACACTTTGCCTGCCTCATCAGCTAGTACGCATCATCGTTTTAGACCTGGCAGATGCTTCCCACTGTCTAGCGTCCAGCAGTCTCTCACACTACTAGACAGCATATTCTACCGCCCCCCTTCCAATCAGAGCAGACCCATGATATCATACAATCAACCTTAAAGTTTCTCAAGGATTTCGGATTTTTTTAAGTATACACCCTCGGTCACAATGTACGCACATGAGCAGATGGGCAAACACAGGTAATTTATTTAATTTCTTTGTATTGTCAATGTGTTAATATGACCAATAAACGTTTTTTAAATTAAATTTAAAAAAAATCAAATTCAGGTCATTTTTGAACATTCTAATGTTTACAGCTTAACACACACAAAAATTGATTTATCATAGTTACCTTGACATGAGAATGAATTTATACTCACGAGTTTTCGGAATCCAGGTTATCCAGTACGAGTAGTTTTGGCCTGATTTCGTTTTCCATGGCTTCAATAGAGTTTCTCAATGTGCAGATGTCAGGATAGTATGAACAACCGCCAGTAACTACGTTACTTATACTGAGAGATAGATCAAGAATGTTCACAAATATTGAAAAGGCACCGACCCAACCTATGGGGGAGAGATTTTAGTAAGGTTCAGAGTATATAAAATAACAGATGCAAAATCATACTGTCACACAGCTTATTAGTTACTCTTCTAATCCTTTTATTAAATATACAGGAGCAGTCAAGGCTGCTGATTTTCCAGAGCGTTTTTTCATATTTAATAAAACTTGTTTGGCTAAGGGACCAATCTTCCAATCCTGCATACGTTTATAACCACTCCAACTTTTTCATAGGTGATCAATTATGGTTTTATAAAGAGGTCCACAACATATGAACTTTGAACGCCATAAGAAAAATAAGATGAGGGTGTTTATGCAAATGTATCCAGCCAACGTGAGGCCCATACTTGACACTTGTTGTCCTTATCAAACAACAATATTGGACAATTGTTGAGCATCCCTGTGAAAAAGCCAATATACACGCATTTGAGTATTGAATGAAATATCTTAACGTGAATAAAAATGACAACTTTTGGACGAGTGACCGAGACATAGAATACTAACAATTACAACACTAAACTTTGCTAATAAGACACGTACTTGCCGATACATTACACACGGAAAACAACAAAACAAAGGCAACAAGGAGCGACTTCATGGTAAGATTGCCTGAAATTTAATGCTTGGAAAATTAATAAAATATCAAAACAGTAAAGTAAAAATCAGTAAAGTAACGGTAAAAATGTCAAAATTTCTTGAACACGAAATAGACAATATAACAAATAACACGTGATCACTAAACAATGTTGGAACCAAACCCACTGGTTGTTAGTGTATTATCTTAAAGTTGCATGAGCCGTATTCATGAACATAAAGTCATGAAAACAAATTGCAGTTATAATCGTTGTATTTATTGTACTTAAAATGCGCAAATATTTTAGAAAAAAGTGGCAAAAGGGACTTTTACAAATTAAAATTGAACTTGTGGTGGCCCATCCATAGTTATTTTGAATGCTGAATGTAAAAAAGCAAGTGCTCGTTTTTTCATGCTTTTTTGCTATGACATGGCTTCTAGTGCTTCAGCCTGGCTTCACATGGCACCAATAATGGTCTTGGCACTTCAGCCGTTTTCTTCAGCAAAACGAGTTCAATCGGTACCAAACATGAAGGTTTTAGTTGCCTAGTAACGACACGGTAATAGGCACGAGTACGACACTCTTATTTTTGCGATTCGAGCTAAAGCCTGATCTATGCTGAAAGTTTCATGAAGATAGGTTGAGTCCTTCTTAGAGACAACTTGTCTTGAAATAAAAAAAGAATCAGAAACATAGCAAAAACAATAAGTTTACATCCTGTGAGATCTAAGCCTAATAAAATTGAGTGTGGTTTGCGGAAATAACAAAAACAATAGGTTTACATCTTGTAAGATAGGAGTTATAAGACACTAAATTACGTACAGTAAGTAAATATATACGTCACTGTCAACTAAAACATCCATGAAAATCCTGAGTAAAAATAAATACCATAGATTTTAAAACCCAGCCCTACCTTGTTTAACACTCTAGACACACCAACTAGTTGACCAATCCCAAGTATAACTTTAAATATTCTTCTGCTATCGTCATCTCCCATTGTTGGTTCCGAGTGATAAGATTGGCGGAGACAACCAACATATGGTAATATTATGTAATATTAGGTAATAGCTATGTTCATTTTAATTATGTCAAATTTCGATCATAAGGCGTGACACTTATCAAAACAATCTCTCAAACGCATTAAAGGGAAGATTTTAAGTATACGATTTTAATGACGTTTGAAAATGAAACATGTTATAAAATAACCACATTCAACCGAATTCATGTTGCCAAAAAATTATAATTAAATGTCCACATAAATCGAATATGTGTAAATAAGAATTCTGTGAAACCATGAGAACTTTACAGATGCTGTATGAACTTCGACCTTTCTGTAAAAGTAACTGTCTTGGCGTTTTTAACCTAAACAATCATTTTTTATCAAAATTATCAAATCTAGGCTACATATTTCTCTCCAGCGCATGATGTGGAAAAATCGACCGGAGACCAGTTAGGGCATAGATACGCCGACGAAAGTTTGGAACATTGAAAAGTGTCGAAGAAATAAACTGAAATTCTGCAAAACAATTTTTTGAAAAAAAAATGAATAAAAAAACACCGTACTCTCTCGTGCGTCTTATTTTCTCAAAAAACACACTACAGAAATGAGTTTTTGTCGACAATATACGTAGGTTAATGCTATCGGAAATATAAAAACCAAACACACAGATAGAAACATTTGATTACATGTCAATAGGCCAAAATCAACTTACATAATCATGTCGCTCAATATGTTCAGTCGAATGGTAGAATACTTTGTATAACATTTTTATATGTTATACAAAAAATACATAATCATGGAATATTAGGTTCGAGTCACCGGCCGATTCAGATCAAAGGTACAAACTGCACGATAAGTGGCTTCAGCCATGATTTGACAATTTCTCCATTCCTCTAAACATTGGATCTGAACACATCATTTTAATGATTGTTATTCAAAATCTATATCTTTCAATATCGGTAAGGTGCAAGTGCTCGCCCGTCATATGACGTCATATTGGGGTTAGCTTTGGCGATCGCCCTCAGTATTTGGGCCTCTGTAATATCAAGATACCCATTGCGTCTTAACGTGTAGGATATTCTGCGAAGACTGTCACCAAACTCGACAGCAAGTTGTATGACCTGTTGAACTTCTATCTCTAAATCCAATAACTGAAAAGGTTAAAAAAATGTAACGTAACTTCATAGTATGCAGTATATACTCTGATTCGTCACTATATTGAAAAGTTATGGGTATACTTTTTCAAAAACGTTCGTAACATATCTTGCTGAATTCACCCTCTTGGGGTTTTAAAGAAACGTTTAATTAAAAAGGGATTATTGGTAAAAAACTGATTGGTAATGGAGCTGCATTTTGCCTCGTGATAGAATTTTAAAAATGCAAATTTCACTTTGTTTTATCTGTTCTTGGTCAGGCTTTAACAACCGTTGGGTGACTTGCGAAAAAGCATAGAACGATTGGTTTCGTAGATACGAAAGCACACTCAAAAGGGTCAGCGGAACTGAATGTTGCTGCTTTTCCCATCAAACGTGTTTAACTGCTCGCATCTACACTATTGCGTAAAACTGAATCTCTTGCCACTTAATGTATATGCTTTCCAGATCAGTGAGGAATTTAAACAATTTCTGTCTTTTCAATTCGAATCTCTTATATTATGAAGGGTTTGAACAACAGAATACATTAATGAGTGTTTCGAAATTTTGGACTGGAAAGAATTATCATACTTGGAGTTGTCTAGTGTATTCTGCAAAGGCGTCAATGACACGTCTCTGTAGTGGTAGCATACTGCCGGGAGTTCGCTTTGTTAGAATACGCGCTGGAGTGATGCCGCTTGGTAGAATGGTACTGCCGAGGATAGAGCTTAGATCTGAGAAAGACTTCCGCGCCGTGACGAAGGATGCTTTAAGGTTTCGATTGGTCGTCGTTTCAGTCGTTATGTTGTGATCTATAAAATCCACAATTTTATAAATAAAATAGCACAACCTAAAATAAAACAACCCAAATGAAGGGCACACTCAGGCTTATCCTGGTTCTCTACGATTACATTCTCTGAGAACCGGTTGTCATGTAAGCCGGTTGGTACATGTAGCCAATACTGAATCACTCATTTATTTGCTACTTTAGTTACTTGCGCATTTTTTGTATGAAATTTGACACTTCATCAACAGGACTTCAAAAATTAACAGTAGACAAATTAGTTCAACGTCATCATAGTCCAACCACGTTTTCCGCTACAGTCAACGGCCAACCTAATAAAGTAATAACCTATGGAGCTGTCATGGAAGTATTGGTTATAGCAGAGTCCATTTCATGGACAATGCCGAGGAGAGTAACTCAGGCGCAGATGCTTAAACACCACTTCCGGTTCCAATCAATAGACCACGTGCATGTCAGTGGGGGAGGTAAATCCAAAAAGCTAATATTCTTTGGCCAGATTTCTCACTCTAATTCAGTAACGCTAGTTTTCACTATTCAAGCATGGTGCCCATTTATACAGCAGAAGATGGCGTTGTTCAATCCACGAACCTCTCATTTTACCAAATGCTCCAGTAGTGAATCGCCACCGATCACGTTAATTTATAATTTACCTATGTGATTTTTGATGTCTGGCCACCGATCACATTAATTTATAATTTACCTATGTGATTTTTGATGTCACGGAGTTCTGCCTCAGTGTTTCTCAGAGTGTCCCGCATTCTTCTCGCCATGATAACATCCACTGTAGTTGACACAACGATAGAGAACAAGCTTCCAACTAATACACCAGCACTCTTGACGTATCTACGGATCTATGTAAAAGAGGAAATGTAAAATCAAAATGAGGCACATTGGTGGACATTTCTTATATTGATAGTTTCATGAAACTGATTGTTTTTAAAGTTTGCTTTTTATCTAATTGAATAAATTTTGCCTCTTGTCAGGTTTTTTCTCACCTCACAAAAAATATTTTTATTACATTGCTCAACTTTCCTGACCCGTTTTCCTATGCATTTCTCATAACAAAGGAAATCAAAAATCATCCCAGATATTAATTAATGTTTGGACATTTTTCAGGGACGGGAAACGTCAAGTTTTACCATCACCGCTTAAATATTCACTAGTCCCAGTTCTACTCCATCATTTTCTAATACTAGAAAAACATTTCCAGAATTTGCCTTTGGTCATTTAGATTTGCCTAATAACACACGAAACGGAATACCTTGGCAACTTTAGGTTTGTTCCACCATGTCTTGAACCTAGTGAAACTCTGCGTAGCTCTGTACCATCTGGGATTGGTTAGTGGTCGGAGAGCGAGGGAGGCGGGTCGGACTCTCGAAACCGCGCTTCGGAATCTCCAGGGAGAGCCTATCTTTCCGGAAGCTTTCAACTTGGTATAGACGAACTTAAGACCTGTATTTAAAAATGATTATAGCAAGTTAAACATTAGAATTTTATGAACCGGTTGAGAATTGTGAATATAAATAAAGTATTCATTTCTACTAATGTATTTTTCTTTTAATTAGGAAATTATGTCACTATGAGTGATTTGACCATGTTGCACTTTATCTCTTGGTTTCTGTAAAACGTTCATTGTGAATAACATATTTGACTTTTTTGCAAAATAAAAAGTAAGAATAATCGGACCATCATGAAAAATCGACTCGGAATGTGAGGATTGGGTGACCTTTATAATCGTCAAAAAATTTACAGTCAAACGCGAAATTTTACGGAGAACTGAAACGTCCACCATTGTTCGAACGAATATTTTGAACGAGCTCAAATCATAACCCTTTAAAATTTAGATCTTCAAAAATAAGTATACTACCTTTGTATAATAGTTGAGCACCAGTTATAGATCCAAGAATAATTGTCTTGGTAACAGCTTGTTGCTTAATTCGGTCTATGTCCTCTCTGTAAGTCAACAAGAGTCGGTTTAGGGTTGTTGAACACCTGTCCGGCAAATTGGCGACCCGGATAGCTTTCCGGGACGAGAGTTCTGAATTCTCAAATGTATCGCCTTCGATGAGTAGAAACCACTTTGGTTTGATTGAAAAATTAATAGATCCACAAATCAATACTCATCCAAAAACATTTTGAAAATTATTCCGTGTTCTTTCAAATGTCTGTTGGAAATGAATTCTCATTTTGAGAAATTTATTATTCAATGACACTTGTTAATTATCCTCTATATCTTAGTTCGTCGTAGTATATGACATTTTACAACAATCTTGACTTGTTTTATTCTTCTTCACTTGGCAGGACTGGCTGGAGGGCGATATTGCATGGCATTGTGCGCGTGGGAGGACAGTTAGGCTAACATGTATTACGATATAATCAAGCTTTATAAAAAAGTACTCACCCAGTCTCCTAGTGATGGAAACCACGAGGAACTGAAGATTGCCCGCCTGTTGGCTTAAATCATTGTTGTTTGCCAAAACATCCGTCAAATTTCGGTAAAGTACCCTGCAGTAATGGAACTAGGGAGCTTAATATATTGGTTCCAAAAGTTAGATATCTTCCACAAGAACACTGAAACTTCCCCTACTTCAGCCGCGAGTGGTAACGTCAGGAAAGTGTGTCCTCATTTGAAAAATGATATTGTTAAAAGTATGTGTAATTTGGCAGAAGGTTTTCGATGATGCAAATTTCACGACTGTTGAGTTGGACTTTTAAAAACCACGAAGAATTGTGAGTGTAAGTTTGAAAGTAGTTAACAAATTTCAAAACTGTTTTTTGTAATTTTGACATGAGGGCATAATTTTGACATGATGGTATAAAAGCAAAGGTACTTGTCAATGTTCAAGTACATATATTTAAATTCTTTTTAAATTTTAAAATAATTCTTGGGTGTGCCGATTTATTTTTTGCTGTCAACTTAAAAAAGCAATTATTATGAATTTTCCACTTGTATTCACACAAGC
Organism: Phoronis pallida; assembly: GCA_028565715.1. NCBI lineage: Eukaryota > Metazoa > Phoronida > Phoronidae > Phoronis > Phoronis pallida. The sequence goes on from JAOXYC010249789.1 coordinate 8,254, forward strand.
GCATAAAATGATAATAAATTATCAGGATATTACAAAGCGTAGACACATGTAAGGGGATATAAAATGTTCATAAACTTTGGATTTTTTTGTTGATATGGTATTGACGAGTTGCAATGACAGGGTTTATTTTGTTTTTGTTTGAAACCCACTCAAACCGCTGCAAAATGCTATCATAATTCCTGAAAAGAGAGACCCATAAAGATTCTTTAGTGAAACTCACGAGTTTTCCTTGTCAAGGCGATCCAGTACGACCAGTTTGGGCCTGATTTCGTCTTCCATGGCTTCAATCGAGTTTTTCAACGTGCATATTTCAGGATAGTATGAACAACCGCCAGTAACTACGTTACTTATACTAAGCGATAGATCCAGAATGTTGATGAAAATTGAAGCGCCGCCAGCCCAGCCTGCAGGAAACAGGTATGTTCAAATGTTCATATACGTGAAATTAAAAAATGTCCATCATGATTTAACATTAACCAAGGTGTATCGTCCGAAAAGCTGCAACGTATTTTAGCATTGTAAAGTTTACTAAACTTAAGCCGGGATATTATGTAATATGCATAACAAAACATTCCGCAAGGACAAAGAAGCCGTCTTTCATAAAATTTCGACGACAATCAAAATAACTACAAGCGACGAAAGCAAAAGTTGTTTGCCAAACAAATTGAAGAGAAGCAAATTAATAGTTAACTAGATGTGCGACCCGCTCTTCGCTAACTGAGGGGTGTGTGCATGCTTCGCACGTACACACCCCTTGCACATGCACACCCCGTTACCTTGACCCACTTCGACTTTACCGACTCTTCCCGCGCTTCGTGCGCTCTTGCCCGTGCGCGTGCTTCGCACGTGCAAACCCTGTGCACATGTACACCCCATTGCCTTGAAGAACCTCGACTTTTTCCGACTTTTCGCGCTCCGCGCGGAACTGCACGCGGCACGTGCGGGGTGTGCGTGTGCTTCGCACGTGTACACCCCGTGCACATGCACACCTCTTCACTTTGAGTCACCTTGACTGTTCCAGCGCTTCGCGCTGTCAAAACTTGCGGACAGACACACAGACTGACAGACACACAGACATTTTCATACTTATATATTAGATAAAGATAATGATGTTGAATATGGTAATGATATTGGTGTTGCTGATGGTAATGATATTGGTGTTGCTGACGATGATGACGATGATGATGATGATGATGATGATGATGATGATGATGATGATGATGATGGTGATGGTGATGATGATGACGGTGGTGGTGATGATGATGACTGTGGTGATGATTATGTTACGACGACTACAACTGGATGACAACGACGGTGAAAGTGGTGATGCTGGTGATGACGATGATGATGACGATGATGATGATAATTCAACCAAACTCTTCAATTGAATTCTTACTTGCTGACACATGACATGTGGAAAACAGCACCACGAAGCAAACAAGGAGCGACTTCATGGCGAGGTTTCCTGAAATTTGACATTGAGCAATTACGTTTCGCCATGTAGCATGGAAACAGAAATGTAAACGCTATCGTTATCTTCTTTCTTCCACTCTTCATCATCTGGTGGGATGATTGGCGGTTATTGCTTTTCTATGTGAGAATTTACTCAAAGGTTCGGGAGTTCGAGTCCCGGGTTCTGGTGAACCACCAATGGCAGCTAACCACACACCCCATTTTCTACCGAATCACTACCATCAGTTTCTCGTTTGGTCAGTGAATCCTAACTGAATTTACTACATTGCAACTGTTTGTGTTAAGGTGGCGCTCCACATCGATTGAAAAAAATTTAACAATTTGTTTTTTTTTAATATTTTTCATTTAGTACACATCTTATGTTGACATTGATGTTCCAAAAATCCTCATACCTACCTACAAATAAATGTTATAGTACTTTAAAGTGTACCAGTTTCTACTTCCATATTACATA
>JAOXYC010249900.1:0-10177 GCA_028565715.1 Phoronis pallida
TTTGTTTTCTTTTCTTTTTAATTTGATAAAATGTTAACTTTAAATATAACTGTATATTATAATTGGTGGTCAGCTATAAGCGATTTTTAATCTTTGTTGGCCACCTCGTCAAATATGTATTTTATATTATTCTTAATTTGTATATATTTTTGATGATTAAAAAATAAATTTTTTAACAACAATAACAACAACTACATGGAAAGGCATGTCATAAATTATGTTTAAAGTTCTATTTGAAGGATGGGGTAGATGATGCTGACCCCACTTGAAGAAAATGATGACTGACTAAAATATTGTTTTTAAACATGCGACTGAGACAGAAGGAAGTGATGATTATGGCATGTTGAATACATAAGTTGTGATGATGGTGACGAGGCTATGATAGTTGTGATGATGGCGATGGCGATGGCAATGGCGATTGCGATGACAATGGCGATGGCGATGGCGATGAGGTTGAGGTTGAGGGTGCGGGTGAGGGTGAGGTTGAGGCTGAGGGTGAGGTTGAGGGTGAGGGTGAGGGTGCGGGTGAGGGTGAGGGTGAGGGTGAGGGTGAGGATGATACTGGTGATGATGAAATTCGTAGTCAAAACTCGTTCCTTGCGAAAATTAGACGGTAGCACATTGTTGCGCGGAGGACATGCAACATGTAACGATGTTCCGTTTCGGGGAAATCGGTTATCAACAAGAGCTAACGTAAGCGAGCTCGTGCGCTTGCCAATTATCAATTTCGGGTTTTGCGAAAAGAAATCAGATAGAAACTGCGATTAATTTGAATTGATGCAAACGACGTAGGTTTTAACTCACCTAACAACAAGATTACCGAAAGGGTTCCTTTTCTGACCATGCTTAGCCTCTAGAAAACGAGTGATTTAGTGATATCACTTGGATGTTATCTTGTTCATAAGGAAATACACATATCTGTGTCACCTGATCTAAAGTCTACGCTATACATTATCTGTTCTATTTGTTCTCGTGGAAGTTATCTATGTGATAACGCAACTAATAAGATATTTTTCATTCAGGTACTATAACGACAAGTAAATAGTCTAAGATTTTTAGTAAATACACGTTTAGCAAATTAATTTGACTAGAGGAAAGTGAATGACAAAATGCAGGTTTGCATCAAAGACATCAATTTTTCACAATGATAACATTCAAAAAGGAACCTGTTTTAAAAGCTATCGTATCCCTCTAAACATTTACATTCGTTCGAGCTACGCCCCCTGCCATAAAAACAACTTTTCGATTTATACATGCAATTATGTTCTTCTCAAAAATCTATTAACTTTAAAAATAAGATAAAAATATCGGAATCAGTAATTTTTTAACAATCTTTTTCGTATTCGTAAAAAATTAAACTGTGTCATTATCTACTTACTTTAGATTATCTTTCCATCTCATTTCGACAATAAATTGAATAATTACTCAAAAAGAAATATAAAAAGTCGTGTCATGTTTCTATTTCCCCGCGACATCTCCCCTGGAGATAGGGGGTGGTTTGGAAAACCATTCAACAGAATTTCTAGAATTTCTTGATATGAACATCATTCTGAATGCTGTTGATCTTCATTAAAAATGTCGAAACAATTAAATTAACGCTTGGCCAAAATCTCGTTGATTAATCTCATTGATTTCTGGCGAAATAATACATTTCCATCGCTGGGTTATAAACCTTGACCAAAATCGGTCTTGAGGTACAGTTATATGATTGAAAAACAAATAAAATTGGAAAACCCAGAAAAACAGTGAAAACTCTAGGATCGAATGTCTGTTCATGAAAAATCATAACAATTAATCGGCAAAATTGGGGAAACTTTTAAAAAGCGTCTGTAGACGAAATAAATCGAAGAAAAAATAATAAAACAGTCTGCGAATCTTTTGGATACTGCTGTAATGGATTACAGTTAGTACACATTTTTTTCTTTGAGTAAAACTATAAATCGTTGGTAATTCAAACAGAGAGGAGAGACAGAACGGCTCAAGATGTTTAATTCACGTAGGTTATTGTACTTTTGCAATTCGTGTTGCTAAATCTTTCAAGATCTTTCTTAATCGTACATACTAATCCAACGGTTGATTTTCAAATATTCTCTACGGTTAATTAATCACAAAAATTTAAGATATCGCTTTTTAGAAGGATATGTTGGTTTAGCTTTGACGGTAAGAAAATACCCAATTTGTATTAAGCGGTCGAATTAAAAGAGATCGTTTCGTCGGTAAATCCCCATGAAAAACTCTCTCGGGCTCACACCACCAGCACATAGCCACCTCTCTACATATCTTGATCGAAAAAACGCCACGACATACTTTCTTTTCTTATCGTCAAAGTTTGGCTGATATTCGTCATTTTTCTGCCAGATGCAAGATGTCTCATTTTATTTGCCACCAGTCTTTATATTTTCAAACATTCTTGTGGCTGTATTTATAAGTGTCAGTAGAGTTGATAAAGAAACAACAACTGTTTTATGCGACATGTTTCGACGAACCTTTTGTCATTATCAAGCTTTGTTTTTGAATGCCAAGCCATGTGCCAGAACATAAATGTGGAAATAAGGATGCATACGGGTAAGGGAATACAAAAACTAGGATGGACAGAGCAACACTGTTTTTGTATTCAGTTACCCGTATGTATTCTTATGTCCAATTTTGATTTTAGCGGCTTGGCATTTAGCCATTTAGAAAAAACGCTTGATAATCACGAGACGTTCGCCAACAGATGTCGCTTAAAACAGCTGTTGTTTATTATCAAGTCTTCTTCATATTTTCACTTGAACCTATATGCCTTTTTGTTGTGTATCGTCTCTTTATTCAGTATAATACTAATATGATGATGCTGGTGATACAGTGCTTGCACAAGAATAAAATCACCCTGTTGTGTTTGACCTAAAAAACTACACGTCTAGGGCTCACACAATTGGGCATTGAGTCGTGACTGGTGTAACATGTCGGACTATACTCCCTCTACCGCAGTCTATATGCTTGTTACATCGTCTGTTACTTACCTTGATGAACAATCAAGATTCATATTTCTATACCAGAACCAGTATTGGTTTTGAGGTGGAGTGAGTTTTGTGGCTATAAAAAAAACATTGCGGTAGAATCATTTGGGGTACACGTTGATTTCCACTTTTATGATTTATGTTTCACGGCAGACAAAAAAAAAAGTTTTCTTTCACCATAATTTTGTTATGTATTTTCTATTCGTATTTTAAAGGAACTCACCTTCAAGTTTCAGTGTATTTTGGGTTTTTTTTGAAACACAGCGTTAAAGTTTTAAATTTATGGCTTGAAAAACTCATCTTGGTGTGTTCTATCATATTCAAAAAGAAAAGCAGACATTTCTCACCAATTTCAAGCTTCAATTACACTAAGGTTTCTTGCTCCAATGTTCAAAAAAATGACACGAATTTGAAGCTATGGATAAATGCCATTTGCGGGTCAGTGGCATAAACACATTGAATAACTGTCAAGATTGAGTTACTCAATTAAAGTGTTATTTCATGATTTTACTATTTTTGAGTTATGCTAGAGAGACCGACTACACTTGTCATTTCAAGGCACCATATTTTTTGATTGAGTAATCCAGTGATACTATACACATTTTATACAACTCGACCCCGGTAAAAACTATATCTGAAAATACACAACATGATTCTTTATCTGTGATAGGTATAGATGGGCAGTATTTTTCGAGAAGTCATGGATATGGTGTTTCTTAAAATGATTAATATTTTTTTTTTAAATCCGAGCCTTTGGCAACTGAAGGATTTTTAAAAAAATTATCACGAGTTTTGAAAAACACCATGTTCATGACTTCGAGGGGAATATTGTTTTTCTCCAAATACTGGCATTTTGAATGAAAAGGTGCAAACATTTCCATAAAAACACAAAAAAAACTCAAAACTTGACTGCCTATCGTTGCACGCGACGACTGCATCGGGTGTACTGTCCTTTTTATTTTACGCGCTCATGTGTCACGGAATAAGCATGATTTTTATTTGTTTTGGTAAAACTCCGCCCATGAATATAGACTCACGAGTGGAATATACATAATTGGCTATAATATCCACACTATGCACATAAAACAACAATTTTCATGGGAGAAAGTAAATTATAGGATTCATGTCCCACAGTGACTGAAAGGAACACGTAACAGCTCCATAGTTCAATTGCGGATTTCCGAAAGAGCGCTCTGACGTACATGTACCATGTAAGAATGATGGAATTAAAATCAGAAATACAATGACCCCTTCTCCAACAAACACAAATACATGACAAACAATAAACTCATACAACTAAAGGGTAGGAGTCACTATTTGAAATAACTCTGTGCCTATTCGTCAATGTTTTACTTTCAGTTCGTGAAGCTGTGGTATTTCTCGTGCTCTTGGGATTGCTCGCTCACGCCCAGAGTGAGCGAGTGTTTGACTGTAGCCAGGATAAGAGTGGATACTACTGCGACTCCCTTGATGAGGCGAGCGACAAGTTTGTCCAAGTACTGTGCTTCTCTCCCAGGTCCAACCCAATGAGATATGAGTTCAACTGCCTCAAGAACACTGTGTGTTCCCAGCGAACACAAACCGCAATCTCGTGTATCCATAAGAGGGAATGGAAACCATCACAAGGTTTGTAAGAACATTGAACAGTTAAAAAATCATTGAGGACTTTTTTGAAAAGGGTTGAAACAGTTTTTATGAAACAAATTACTATATATGTTAACAAAACTGTCCACAGAGTCATCTGGCACCGCATATTTCATTTATCGGTTACAAAATGACCATGTTGTTCCGAAGGCCCTTTGGTCCCGGCCTTTGGTCCCACCTAGTTATTTAGAACAGAGCAGTTAAGTATTGTGAAAATGGTTAAGAATAAAAAATCGCGATGAGTTAATGTCGGTGGTGTTTTGAATATGTATATAATACCTGCAGGCAAAATCTCCAACACACACAAGATCGCACGTCTTGTTTATCTTCATTCCGTAAAGAAATCATTCTATAAATATTTATACATGCATGTTTAGGTAAACAACCCGAACCTGTTGTCATTCAAACAACAACGAGCCCTTCTACAACCCGCAAGCCAAGACCACAAACAATGGATTGTAGCTTCACAGAAAGTGGAACCTACTGCAACGACAGCGACACCTCACAGAGATCTTATAACTACATATATTGTAGTTCTTTTGATTCAAAACCGCTTGCGTTTAAGTTTAGCTGCCCAGAGAAATATGCGTGTTCTCAAGCTTCATCGAATGCAGTCAGGTGCATGATTGGTAAGGAAATTTATGATTTATAAAAAGAAATCGGATCTTTTCCTAAGTACTGCAACATGCATTTTCAAAAATAGGTAATCAAGTTAATTTGCTTTATTCAGGCCTTTATCCAACACTAGGTCAAATATGGGCAGGTGGTGTAAACGTTGCAGAGGGGTGTGTACGTTTCATGGTTGAGGGTGAAAGGTTAGATGTCTAGATTACGAAAAAAGGTTTTTAAACCGTCTTACGTAACACTTTTGCATTATGGAGTTTAAAAAGTCCATGTAAATGCAAAAGTGTTACAGGTATCCATTCAGTTAGCATAGGAAAGGCTAGAAAGTGAAAAAAGTAACCATATAATATAATATTGCACTATTTGTGTGATTTCAGCTACACCCATGCCTACTACACGAACACCGCCCCCACCGAGCACGACAACACCAAGGCAAGCTGTTACACCCGTGCCTACTACACGAGCCCCGGTCCCACCAACCACGACAACACCAAGGCAGACGACTGAAATGACGACAATAAAATCACCCATTGTCGACGCCATTACTCAGAAACCATCTGGAACGAAGTACGAGTGTGAAAAGATGGTGTCGGGGTTCTACTGTGATGCGTCTGGTACAGATGGAGGCTATACGTATGTCTCTTGTGCCTCTCCTCACGCTGAGCCTCGACTGACCATCGGTAGTTGCACAAGGGGGACGATTTGTCACCAAGACTCCACTGCCCTGCTTGTATGCAGGAAGCCAAGTAGGTATATGTGTAACTATCTTGGACTATACTACAGTTTAGAAAATTGAACTTCAATACAGTGTGTTAACTTTTGTTTTACAGAATTATCAGATACATCTTAGATGCCTTTTCATTAATAACTGCCAGAAGCAGTACAAACAATAAACCCTCCATTAATAGACTTGTAAAAACTGAAAATCAACGTAATCGCGTAATTCCACTGGCTCGAACTGCCTATGAAATATGTGATAGAATATAACTTGAAACTTCCAATTTTGCAGCTCCCAAAAAAGTCAAGGTTGAAAGTGAGTACAACACCGGATCATCAACTAAGGATAAGCCAATGTTCGTTTACTTTTCAATCGACGATGGCATCACGCCAAGCGTGTTTAGCTGGTCACGTGAATTATTCCAGGATAGGAAGAACCCGAACAACTGTAGTGTTTCTGCGACATACAATGTCGTGCAGGTCAACACGAAGTAAGATTTGTCTTTAAATTTGTGCGGTACCGGGATCGCATTAAAGTGGATAGATGGCCAATGCAAAAAGAAGTGTGGTTTCTGTGAGAATCATATTTCCTAACCGTATTTGTATCTATTCTTCCCATCGACTCTGACAAATACGTACAGTGTTTAAAAAAAATAGAGTGTGGTGAAAGAAGGACAGGCATACATTCTCACATACATGTATACTCTTAGTTTATGTAAGTGGGTGTTTGAACCCCTCGCACCTCAAATGCACGCAGTGCACGTGGGAATTAATCAAACCAGTTCATTCATGCATTTAAATATTTCTAGGTTCAACTTGCTAAAACAACTCTACGAGGATGGTCACGAAATTGCCAGGCACGGTAGAACACACCGTACTCCGGCCGACTGGTGGAGAACAGCGACCAAGGAAGAATGGAAAGATGAAATAGTCGGGTTCACTAAGATCCTGCAACAAAAGACCGGAATCCCGGCATCAGTTGTGAAAGGAATGAGAGGACCTTTCTTAGAAATCGGAGGAGATAGGGTCTTTGACATGCTCATTGTAAATGGTTTCAAATACGACGCCTCGATGGTGGCGCGAGCTGATCCAATATGGCCGTACAAACTGACGTCAAAGAATGTGAAGAGGTGCAGGGCGCCACGCGGATGTCCAACTAAACCATTCCCAAATCTCTGGGAGGTGCCTCTGAATCTACACTTTGGTTGTCCGGGTGCTGAGAGGTTTGGTTACGGGATGATTGACCAGTGCATGACGCAGACATTCGATCAAGCTCTGCAGTACCTGAGAGGCAACTTCAAACGACACTACATCAATAAGGTACCATTTGGGCTGAACATGCACTTCGCTTGGTTCGCCGGTCCCCATAGAGTCCACAATCTTCAAGCGTTGAAGGCCTTTCTCGACGAGCTTGGTCATCTGGACGATGTCTGGATTGTATCCACCATTAAAGTTCTTGAGTGGTTGGAAAATCCAGTCAGTAATGATGAATTGGCTAAAGGCAATTTCAAACCTTTTAATTGTTAATTTCCGCATCTATTTAGAATTCCAAAATTGTGACATTTTAATAATAATGTGATGGTGAATTTGGAATTAATAAAGCCATGATTGGAAAAGTGGTGTTTTTATTAACGTTTGAACACAAAAACATGAAACTTTGTTTGACGATCATTTTATAGAAAGAACAGACAACCCTGTATCCTAGACAAGCCACCCGTTTTTGTTCCAACGAAAAATGATTTGACGCAAGACTGTCAAATTAATGACCCGTTTAACTTCAACTTAATCTGTAAAACCTTAAAAAACACTTGTTTTATATGTCTTAGTATGTGGTGTTAAACATTTATAGCCAATATGGCCCAACTATGTAAAGTATTTATTAAGAAATCATGATCAATAAAACAAGATGTTACTTTTGCACCACGTTCTTAGTCCTGTCCGATTACAAAACAATAAAAGTAACGTTTGTGATTAAAACGAAATTTAACAACAATATTTGACTTAATGGTCATTTTGAAATTTCATCATCCAATATATGGATATTTAAGTGCCAAGAATTTAACTGAAAAAATCCATTGTCATAAATGCATATATTCATTGCCTTCGAGGTGAGTTCAAAGTGTATTGGTATTTTACGACCAAAAGGCTGTTCTCATACCGGGTAAGCAAAAAAACCCTGTCTTTTGTTCCTCATTGACATACACGTAAAATGAATGTTTCATTCTCTCGTATATACAAAATGCTTTTTTGATTAGCTCAAAGCAAACCGTGTTATGAAATCAAGTCAAATTCTTGAAAGTTGTAACTTAAAGCGATCATATCAAATTGTCGAAATGTTTTCCACAGACTTACAAAGCCCATGTATGTATAAGCGCATCATTCCGTTTACTGTTCGAACTAGTGGTAGACTCGGAATATTCATTTTTTATCAATCACACTTACATAATTCAGAATGATATTCTTGAAAAAATCATGGTGTTTGTGAATTGTTTTGGAGCAATGAGGACACGAATTAGCTCCCGTTTTCATCTAATCCCTAAAAAGAAAAACAAAACGAAACTTATAATTTATACCCTGGCAATTAGAACGTGTTACCGGGAAGGCCATTGCTATTTGTAATCAACAAAAAAAGTCAAGGAAAACAGAAAAAAAATGCAAATTTGTAACACTGCGACTAGGACATTTTCGTCGAAATTACGAAATTACTCGTGTACTTAACTTTTACTTAGGTCTCTTGGTGCCTAGGTGGCACATAAGGCTTCATTACTCGTGTAAATTACCGTAATTATGGGCTTCAATTGCACGCACATGTTTTAAATGTAGGTTGATATTACATTTTGGAGGTATTTACGATACAGCAATTTACGACATTCTTCAAAATCTGAAACATCTTCGACAAGGTAACCGATCACAATGCGGTCTGGTAAGTAAGCTTCTTTATTTAATTTGTTACGAACAATTTACTGTTTTCGTATATAAGTGTAACTCAGTGGTAAGAATGTTCCAGGTATTACTTTAACCTCTTTCGTTTGAGTTTTTTTTTATTCCCTACGTAGCTAGCTAATGAACGTGATACAAAAGAAAATGTGAGACCAATAACCCGGATTTAGTTTTTCATTATTTATTAAATAACCCCAAAGAATGAGGAATAAAATTACAATAAAACAAATAATTTAAAAACATAATAAAATAGAACTGGTGTTAAAATGCGCGGGTTAACAGTGTGTAAGTTCATCATAGTTATCACTCATCAATAAATACTTTAGTGAATCAACAACACCATCGGTTTTACACTTAAAATCACATCTTAATTGCTTACACAGAGCTATTGTCACAGGTGAATACCCTGCCGATACAATCCTGTGGATCAGAGTACCCTCAACAGGGACACCAGTGTACATATAATCCGACAATAAATTAATTTGAAGTTGCCGTACTGGAGAATCCAAATTAAAAATTCTCCTCAGAAACAACACAGAATTTCTAAGTATCACACCCTCTATCTTAGGAATTTTAGGATTATGTCTCATCGACAGCACTATGTTCTTACAAGAAAATAGCAAATATGAATTTCCAATCACGTTCTTAAGGTGATTAATTATACTTGCCAAAAAAATCGCTACAAGTAAACAACAAACGATTTAATCAATTTTGATTTTGACTTACTCCGCTATCAAGTTTTCGCCATTCGTAGATTTCAAGTCCTTTAAAGAGTGAAAGCAATGTCTACACAGACTGACTCTGACAAGGAGTCATTCAATTCGATAACATGATGTAATTTAGGAATTCAAAGACATAGCAGCCACAAGACGAGTCGGGCTTTGTTCGACGGTCTATTTAGCGATTCGTGTTGACCAACATATTTTCTGTCAAAGTATCATCATATAGAACGGTGAATATAAGGCTAAGGAGCCTGCAGGTGGAACTCAAACATTGTGTTAATATCCATGTTGAAGGGCCATAACTTCTCAAATTTGAATGTCTAAACAGGGCTTCATGATTTTAACTTCAGCCTGGGCAATTAAGATCATGTAGTTTGAAGTACCAACATTGAAAGTAAACACTTCTTTTCGAAAAATGTTAATTTATTTCCCTTCACTTTCAGTCGCCATTTTGTTAGTGTACGGATTCGTTTTCTACTACGTCATAGTACACGTGCAAAGTGCGGACACACGCGGATTGAACTGTGTCAA
>JAOXYC010250011.1:0-10172 GCA_028565715.1 Phoronis pallida
CCAAATGCTGTCCCGAGGGTAACGGAAATCAAGCGGCTTAATTAATATGTTCGTTAGTTCAAATTTTTGTGAAACTTGGTATATTTATAGTTTATCACCTATTCTAACAGACTCAAAGAAAAAACTGTCCTAAGCAAGGTAATTAAAAAAGATACAGGGCTTTAAAGTGAAAATTCCGTCCCGAGGGTAACAAAAAAATACCGTGAAATGGCCCATATAATTAAATGTCGTCACAGCAGTGATCTATTAATTATATCCACTTATTATTCAACCTCTTTCATTTCAGTATGAGACCAAAGAACAGCTGTATGAACAGATGGTCGAGTGTGACATTATAATCTATGACATTACAGAAGATCCTGACCAGATAGATGAAGCCACATGGGCTGTCTCAGGTAGGTTTAATTGCTCGGTAGACAAACACTTGTGGGACTTGCTAATGATATAGTGCAAGTTCTGATTTATTTTATTTTATAAGTGTTGTTCACTCCCTGATCATTCTCTGAATATTTTAATCTTTTTGTCTGTTGGTTATACTGATTAAAATCATCGCCTATCTGAAATAGGATCAGATATGTTGATAAACAATAAATATATGAAATGAATTGATTAATGTGCTGCCAGTTTTCTTGAATGAGTTACATAGCATGGAGCCAGTATTAGTCTGAATGTCATTTCTGAGTATCTTTGGGTTATGACAATAGCAATTTATTATCTAATTACCAGGTCACAACTGTTTATGTGTTAGGAGACAATTTAACCAGCAGTTTGATTATTTGTTGATTTCAGAAACTAAATATTCTGTGTCAAGACATCTTTAAAAGTCAATAGATATATTTTATTAAATTAGATTCAAAATTTCAGAGATCCACTCAGACTTGGAAAAGGTTGAAAGTCAAAAGATTTTCATCCTCATTTCTTCAGTAATGACTTGGGCAAGGAGCAAACCACTTGATCCAGTAAGTGTTGTGTAGACAGTGAAAACTAGATTCATTCTTTTCTATTGCGATTATAAATAATGAAACACACACTAGTCCATTAAGTAGTAATTTCTCCTTAAACAAAATGACTATATTGTATCAGCTGTGTACATATTATAGGTTTGACAACAGCTCACAGTACTATACCTTTCATGAAACAGATCACTGGGTACTATTTTACCAACACAAGTATTAACAAAATCAAAGTTGAAGTTATCATCATTGAATTGTTAATAAATGGATTATTTGGATTTGTTTTTATTTGGTATTATCAAATGACCTTTGAGATTCAATCTACATACAAGAACTTCTTTTTACATCTATGCAAATTATCTGTTGTTTCCAGGATGACCCAGAAATCCCCTTTACAGAGGATGATTACAGAAGAAGGAAGCCCCATCCTAACTTCAAGGAACATATCAGTGCTGAAAAGACTGTCATTAAGTTAGGGAAAACAAACAAGTCAAAACTCAGCACATATGTTGTTGCATCTGGTCTCACATACGGAGCCGGTGAAAATATTTTCCATTATTTACTCAAGGTAAGTCACTGTTCCAATTCTATCTTAAATTTGACAGTGCTCACAAAACTGTTTTTTAGAAATCTTTCTCAAAGTATCTAGTATGTATCTATTTTCATTTCAGTTTTAAAAATTAAAGTAAAAGGTTAACATTAATATCATATATTTTGTAAGGTTATTTTGTTTAAAAAATGTTTTTTTGAGAATCATGTCTTTCGTTGACCTTTGCTTTGTATCTTTTCCAGGCTGCATGGCATAATGCCCAAGAGTTACAGTGTTTTGGCAATGGCCAGAACGTCATCCCCACAATTCACATCAAAGATTTAGCTGGGTAAGTATGTCATAAATATTAATAGATTTTGGCAGTTAGATGTAAAATATTTTGGTAACAAGATTATAAGAAAAGACAAATCAATGCATTGAATACAAAAATATAAGACCCAAGTGTGTCATAAAACAAAAAAAAATGTAAATACTTTGTGCATTACAATTTTCACCATAAAATTCTTCCCCATTGAAATTCATTGACTTTATATGTTATTTTGAAATGTGGTTAGCTGATGGCATGTTTTCTTATTTTCCAGGGTAATACAGAACATTGCAGATGCAAAACCTAAAGTACGTTACCTAATTGCTGTTGATGACTCTCAGAATTCACTGGAGGAGATTGTTAGGACTGTCAGCACAAACCTCGGAACTGGGAAAGTGAAGCCAATTACCAAGGAAGAAGCATTGCTTTGTAAAGATATTGAGGTAAGGCTTTTGAATTATAGTTATATTTTGCGAAGTAGATGTTCAAACTAGCCATTGATGAATTAATTCAAGTTATTTCTCAAATTATCGCATAATATTTTACAACAATCATGAAAAACTTAATATTTATCCATAGGACACCTGTCTCTTCCCATGTTTGCTTTGTTTCAGCAACCTGACAGTGGACAAATTCATGTTAATTTACAAATGGATTTTGCTTGCCAATGATTCTAACTAATTCTCTTTTGTATAGTCAACACATTTCTCATTTGATACTTGTGAATTGATTGCAGCAAGCTGACTTTGACCAGCTTCTAGTTAATCTTCGCATGGATGCCTCCTTTGTCAAAGAAAACATGCACATCAACTGGGTTGCCGAATTGGGAATTGTGGAAAATATTAAACCAGTCATCAAGGAATACAAAGAAACAAGGGGTCTTAATGTAAGTTGTTTGATAACTCTTTCTATGTCTAAGTTACTCTGACTTTATTCTGTGAAAAGTAATGCCATCTCGTTACCTATGAAATTTAGAAATTTAAAAGGAAAGTTTTAATCATTCTTTGTCATCTTAATTTGTTGAATTATTTTAATTTTGATTCTGTGGCCAGAAGTGTTTTCCTTGAAAGAGTTCTCCAATTAAAGTAAATGTGCCATTTCAAGACAACTTTTAACTTAAACTTGGTTTGATTTACTAAATAAATGAAATAAACTTTATTCTTTTTTTGCAGCCTATGAGAGCGTGTATTCTTGGACCCCCTGCTGCAGGGAAGAGTACTGTCATTAAACAGCTGTGTGATCATTATAAACTCCATCACATTAAAATCAAGGATGTCATTGATGAAGCGATAGAACATCAGGTAATTATACATTATTTTTATATTCTTGTACTTTGTCCACCCTTGCAGATCTGATTTGATTTTGATGGAGACATCTTTTAGATTTTTAAGTTGAATAATACATTATGATGTTGTGTGTATTTTTGAAAAAGTGCCCAGTGTTAACAAATGTATCCATGCACAAAAGAGACTTTTCTATCAATCATATATTCTGAAAATATTCACACATATAAATAGTATTATAATCATGAGCAATGCTCATTATAGTATCGTGTAAACACTTTATATCTTTGTTTTAATATTTAATCTCTTATAATTTGGTTAACATCATACTTTGCAATCCAACAGGAAACTCTAGCAGCGCGTGCAAATGCACAAGACCAAGAAGAAGATGATGACGGTGCAGCACAGGACGCCCAGGAACTCCTGGACTCTATCAACGAATCAAAGGAATCCAACGGGGGTCGTCTTGAAGACCAGTATATCATTCGCTTCTACAGGGACAAACTACACTCCATGCCTTGCCAGAACCAAGGATTTATACTTGATGGCTTTCCCAAGACTTTGGACCATGCCAAGGACCTCTTTGCAGGTTAGTCTACTAAATAGTGTTGGTTGACCAAATGTCTTATGTTTTGCTCAGTGTCTTATTCTGACAGCTGTCGAAATAAAACATGTCTGGAACATTCTGCGTTCTTTTAGACAAAGAAGAACAAATAAATTTATAAAAGAACGCCAAATGTTCGGGAGATTAACTTCCACAGCTGTATGCCACTGAGGGTCAAATTATAATTAAAGATAGGTATTTTCAAGTATTTATATTTTTGAAATGGTTTACTTTAGCTTCTTCAGTATGAAATTTACTATTTACTATACCGTAACCATTTTTTTAATAAATGCGACCCATTGAAAGCATACAGTAAGCAAAATGTTTTTATATGCAACATGGTTGTAATCTGCTGAAAAATAACATAATATTTTGATCACTTCAGCTGAGGAAGATGAGGAAGCAGAAGAAGAGGGAGCGGCCACCCATGATAACCTCACCATGCCTGAAGTGGTCGTCGTACTGGAAGGTACAGATGAGTTTCTGAAAGAGCGTGTCATGAATCTCCCCGAGGCCGTGGTCGCAGGCACACACAATACTGAAGAACATCTTGTCCGTCGACTTGGTGAATACAGGGCACTGAACACAGAAGACGAAACTGTTCTCAATTTCTTTGACGAGATTGAGATTCACCCTCAACACCTAGGTGAGTAATTCTTATACGTAATTATAGAAATGTAATTATAATAGAAACGGAAATGTACCCATACCTTGGATAAAATATTTTTTCTGGTTTCCAATAAGGTAATATTGTATAAAAGATTTTTCTGTTATCAAATAAGATAATAAAGATTGTTGTTGTATGTTGTGTTGTAAGCCACCAATAGATGGTGCACATGTTAGTTAGTAAAGACTCAATCCATTTTTAAATGTTCGCCAATTTTCTCTTTACATGACAAGAAATTTATAGAACGGACTTTATAGGAAGTATCACACTTTTTATTTTAGATGTTACCAAAGATGCATCGCAAAACATGAAAGATACTGTAGATAAAATAAAAAAGTTGCTGGGGGAACCAAGAAATTATGGTGAGTTGATATTCTAGATTATAGTTTTTCTGAAATATTTTCAGGGGTTTCTAATTGTAAGAAATAAACTTGTGTTTCCAAGCAAATCAAATTTCTGGACGCTTTTACATGTCTTGTCAAAAAGTATTTGATACTGATGACCTAGAATCAGTTTGATCATTTAATGTTAATAGCAAATTATAATCTTGTAATGATTTAAGACTTTTATGCTGTTTTTCATTATTCAACAAAATTCAACTGGTATTTTTAGAAGCCAAAAAATATAAAATAATCTTTAAAAATAATGGTTATAACATTTGTTTTTTCTAACTTAGTGGCAATTGCCCTGTGGATTCAACTTAACAACATTAAAAAGAATATTTTAATAATGTTTTGTTCATTTCTCAGGTCCAACACCAGAAGAACTAGAAGAAATGCGACGAGAGGAAGAAGAAAAACGAGTCCAGAAAGAGTCTGAAGAGCGCGCTGAGAAGGAACAACAAGAAGCAGAAGAAACGGCACAAAGAAAGAACAGACAGGAGGCTTGGGTAAGAGGATATGACCATACATATGGATTTGGACATTTTTGTAGTTCAATATTGGCGAATAAGTTTTTTTTTAGTTTGCAACTCTTTTTCAATGCTGTAGAGAGGAAATGTGCAAAATCTTTATTTTGGAAAGACACTTTTAGTTTACCTTTTATAAGCAGTTGTTTATTGACTGACTATCATTTTTACGTACGTTTAATTTTCACCGCCTTGTCTGGAAAACAATTTTAAAAGCTGTGCTTTGGCCATTAAGTTTATACTTGATGTTCATTTACTGTCGTAAACAAGGGTAAGTGTTTTCTTTTAGGCTGCAAGACTGGAGGAGGTAAAGCGAGAGGAATATGAGCTTCTAGAAACCCAGTCAATCCCACTGAGAAATTATCTAATGAAACATGTGATGCCAACATTAACACAGGCACTCATTGATGCTTGTAAGACAAGACCAGATGATGCTATTGACTATTTGGTGAGCATTATTTGAGATGAAATTGTACATTTTGTTCAAATTTACTGTACAAAACGTGGTTACTCATCATGTTCTAAATTCGGTATACTTGCTATGCATTCGGTCCCTGGTGGGGGCCACTGTTTGTCATTGATTGATTTTCTGCCATTGTTAGAATTGTTAGTAAAGATATGATTTAAAATAAGAATTTGATTTTGGAAAATCAGCTTTAAATTTTTGAGAGGATAAATTTTAAAGAAAATGAAGTTCGTGAATTTTTTCAAAATGTCTTGCACTGGTACTAATAATTTCTTTTTGCTTTCATTACAGGCTGAATACCTATTCCAACATAACCCCCAGGTAGACTAGACCAAGGCAAGATTGAGAAACATTCCAAAGTCTATTTTTTTTACATTACTTGTGATATCATTTATATTGGTGGTGTTCACATGATTAATGTTGATGCCAGTTTTCTTTAAAAATTATTTCAAACTTTTTTAATTGATAAGCCAGAGACAGTCCATCCATGTTATAAAAAAGAAGAGTGATATTTGTACAGTAAAAGTTGTATTATATAGAATAAATGTATATTATATTGAAGCACTGATTTGGTTTTAAAGGCATACATATCTAGCAATGTAGAATTGTCAACTTTTGAAGGATATCATATGTTTTCCTTTTTCGATAACAAACAGAATCTTTACTTTAGTCACAAGGTTCCAATATCTTCATTTTATACTTCGCAGTGAGATCTGGACGACCATTGCCGATTTAAAAATAGCATATCTAGGCAACGCTATTATATACACATTACATAATATACAGTTGATAATTTTACATAGCTTTCAAGAATCACAAAGCATCCTTTGAGTATTATACAGATCCATTAAGCAAAAATCAATCAAATCCCAAATTAGTTATACTAATCCATGATGGGAGTTTGAAATGTAAACTAAGTCAAGAAATAGGTCTAACCGTCTTAGAAAAACCTCTTTTTAATTTAAGGGTAACAAATCTACACAGAACTACCAAGACGTGCAACAATTCCACAATATATTTTCCATAAACATTATATTTCTATCAATGTTTAAAAACTAATTACTGGCCTAGTAACTGTAACATCCTATTGAAAGACTTGGAATAATACAAAGTTATACGTACAGGCAAGAATTTCTAGGCTAGATGTCCTTTAAAGTAACACAACCGGTTTCAGGATGTTCCAAGGTTTAGACATACAATTTGGGAGTTTTTTTGGGTCAGAAATGGCTTCAACTCAAAGTTATGAACTTTGAGTTGAGACAAACATCTCGAAAATCCCTCGTATATTTGTGATTTAATTCCAACCACTGCATGACAGGCACGAACTAGGAATCGGCGGTTTGGCATTAAATCACTAAAACACGGCGGATTCTTTATTAGTTAGGCTCTACTCAAAGGTCATAACATCAAGAATGCAATCCTGACCCACAAAAAAAACCAAAATGGACCTTAGAAAGCGAAAATGAGACTTTAAGATGGTCGGTAATATTATCATTATGTTTGAAAAAACAATTTTAGTGTAAAAAATTGACCAAATAAATTTTTCCAATGTGTTTAGCTATGAATTGCAAACCTATGACATCACAGATTTAATCAAAATATATAAACTATTTTTTTCAAAAAAAAAACATTGTTTTTTCTAGCATAATCTAGAAATTCTTGCCTGTACATTTAAGGTTAATTGGCAGTGCTCTTCCTTTTATGAACATCTATGAGTCTTAGCATTATCAACTCCAAAAATCCTGCACATAAAAGTATGCTAGACCTAATATTTATAAATTTGGAAACAATAAATGAAGTCACCCTTGTCCTAATAATTCCAGTTTTAACTAATAATTCACACAAATAAACAATCTATTACACTTCAACAAAATAAAATCTGTTATCCTCAACATATGGCACTTTTACAAGTACAACTACACAGCTTATTCTGTATATGTATGGATTTATAACAAACATGCATTTTTTTCAAAAACAGGCAACATAACAAGAATAATGAATTAAATCAGTTTGTGCTTGAAAAGTGAGAAGTGCCTTCACGGGGTCAATTAAAAGTAATACATTGTTAAGTCAGTTGCACTTATTTTGGAATATTGTGGCAAAACTGGACCCAGAAATTTCCTCCATTCCAATATTGTGCCACTATGGTGATGGAACAATATTTAATATCCAATCTTTTAAAGAGAGAACTCCCTCTTGCTTTAGTTCATGATATCCCTGCAGTTGATGGAATTCTGTATTAACACCCAGTTTCCCCATTCTCGTCGACGTCTGCTGACCCCAATCAAACATGACTAGTGGATCAGATGTGTTGTGGGTCATGAATAATGGAGGAACTGACGGTTGCTTAGAATCTTTAATGGCCTGGAAAATTTATTGAAATGAGGCATTATAGTCATTTGTTTAAACGGAAAAGATGCTAGTCGGTACTGCAAACCCAGAATTCTTGGCCATTTTTAATGCAATATCAGCATAACTAACAACTAGGCAAAGAATATTTTTCTGGAGAAAAACAATTGTCGAGAGGGACTTAAACCCAGGACCTTCTAAGGTCCACTCAAGCCTCGAAAAGTTTAGTGATGTGACTTAATCGTTGGCCGCCCAGATTAATAATTATTTACATATTAAACACACTTTACAACTGATTCACAGTTAGACACTATTGAAATGAAAATATATAACTTATTTGTTTTTGACTTTTTATGGGAAACCACCCGGATTCAAACTTCATAAAGTTTCCTTCTATAAAATCACAAAATCCACAAAAACAGAAACATGATGCCAATATACCTTGTAAACATCAGAATCTTGTGATAAGAAGCTAGACATTGCAAAACACCCTCCTACATCTTGATGATGACGATAGACTTGATGTAGTGCCATAGCTCCACCCATGGAGAACCCACCTGGAAAAAAGTTCACTATAGTATAACCATGTGCAAAGAATTAGAAATTTTGAGGGAAATTACTTTCACATCTAGTCAAAAATCGTCAAAGGAGAGGTACGATGAACCCGCAATAAAACATTCTTGTAAAAACATTTACCACTAAAAGACATATATTTCAAAATGTGGATCACATACTTTAGGTTGAAAATGAGGTGAAATTAACAGAAAGTCTGCATACTGTAGAATTAATTTAGCTAAGCACAAAATTGTCAACAGCATAAATAGACCACTACTTTATGATTATAATTAAAATTATAATTATGTGCTTTGACTATTCAAATCAGTTATTTAAAACACGTTTTGGAAATCACCAAATTTTAAATTGAATTCATCATGAACAAAGTTCCAGCATGTAATAACACTATACTAACCTACAATAATATTTTTCTTTTGTACTCCCTGAGACTCTTCATACTGTATCAAGTCAGTAAGTAGTTTAGCTGTTGAGTCGATAGACTCCACACCTTCTGGCACATTTGGTTTCACTTGTTTACGATCAAACCACACATGTTCAACTCTCCCATTGTGAGCAGTATAGGGTCTGAAATGAAAAATCATCAACTTCAAAATTGACTTACACTCAAAAAATGCTATCATCAGTGTTCTCAAATCATTAGGTACTGGAATGATAAGGCTAGTGTTCACAAAGCCTAATGGAGATTATACGTCATGTTTTCTGCATTAAGATAGACAAAATGATAAAGAGTACGGTCATAAGAGAAAGAATATTGGATGAAATATGAATTTTGTATTGCCCATGTCAGTATTTTATTCATCAACTCTTTTAAAATTAAGCATTGTTTTCTTTTATGCAGACAATTTTTGTGTCAACATTTTATTAGGGATGGACACCAACAGAATTGGTGATTTTCGTGATAAATATATCAACTCACTGTGTTGGGGCTGTTGGGTAAATCATTCTGATATGTTTGAATACCAAGTTATGTCCCAGAACATTGCACACCCATGACATCACACCTGGACCAGTATCACCTGAAAATAACATTATACAGGATTCCATATTATCATTGTGCTGTCACCTCAATTAGATACTAATGTCATAAATTTAAAGTTAAAGATGTCACATTAATTCCTGTTTTTAGACATCTTTTTCATTCCAATTTTTAAGTTAGCTTTTCCTGGCTGAAAGTGATTATTTTGAAAAGGCAGAAATATTTGTGAAGTTTGTCTATGCTGGGTGGAATGTACGGGATAGGGCCCAACTACCATGAAGTTCTGTCTTAGAAATGGATTTGTTGCATTGTATCTTTTGTAGTCTTAAGCTATGTCCCCTGGTTTTCGTAGAGAAGTCATGTGTGAGAGGACCAGGTCTACTATGTACAGGCCATGGAGGTATTTGTTTATCTCTATAATGTCTCCTCGCTCGCGTTGATACTTGAGTGATGGTAAAGGTCTCGGTCAACAGTTCTCTGCCTCATTTCGTACTATGGCTAGGGGGTATTTATTGGAATCTTGGCAAAACCCAG
>JAOXYC010250122.1:0-10171 GCA_028565715.1 Phoronis pallida
GGTTAATTATATTCATCAAAGGACTCGTACACACAATTTCTAGTTGATTTGAATTTTGATTCCAGATCCTCACCAACAAGGAGACGGTATCTTTAACATCTCTGTAACAATAAAGAAGCTGAAAATCTAAAAAACATCTCACCAAACTCCCTTGCTCCCAGAGTGCTCCCTTTGATCACTT
Organism: Phoronis pallida; assembly: GCA_028565715.1. Lineage (NCBI taxonomy): Eukaryota > Metazoa > Phoronida > Phoronidae > Phoronis > Phoronis pallida. The sequence continues at coordinate 182 of JAOXYC010250122.1, forward strand.
TTACAAGCAGACGACGATCCTGGATTCGAGGAGGCTTAGGGGGGGGTGAAAACTGGAGGGAGAAAATGGCATTTTCTTGAACATACAAACAAATCAAAGTGACTCTTCTGAAAACCATAATCACCATCTTCAGGTTTTAAAAATCAATAAAGTGAATTAATTCATGAATTTATTCAAGAAAATATTTCATAGACAGTAAATATGACTTGCGATTACTTCAATCATTGTCAAGACGATTCAAATCACTTATTTCATCGAATTCATGTGTAAGAATTTCATTTAATAATCTCTCTCTTTCTGGAAGCCTTGCGTGAGTTAAAGTAAGCAATACTCAATATCTTTAACAGGTTATTGTCATTTATCAGGCACAACATTTTGCATTGAAAGTGTGAATGAAAAAGGATAAACCACTCGACTTGTGGAAAGTCCTCACATCTGATTTATTCTCCACTTGTTTGAGTCGTTCGTAGGCTTCAGTGTATCTACCAAGTGATGACAACGTTACGTTAGTCACCGCTCGCTGGAATATGTCGCTTATCAACTCATCCAACTGTAGTTTGAAGTCTGCGTCTATTACATACTGGAAAACAAGAATTGCTATTAACTTCACAGAGGACTGAAGCAATTAGTCTATTGTAGGAAACAAACAAATCTGAGAATTTGCAGTTAGTATTTACAACTCATAAATGATTTTAAGGGTTACCCATTTGATCATAGAAAAAAATCGTAATAAAAACCTGTTTGGCCCTATATTGGCGCAGGGGCTCCTTTTTATAATAAAATACACTTTTTCATAATTTGCACCTCATAATTTTACACTATTTACATAATTTTAATAATTTAAAAGTTTCACTAATAAATAACTTGAGAACTGTCATAGTAAACGAGACAACAGAATAGTGATTCATTTCAACCTCTAAACACTAAAGAGTTCCATCATACCTGTGATGTTGGTATTAGCGTGAAAGATAGTTCAGGAATTCCAACAAACGATGCTGTTGCCTGCACTTCATCATTATAACATGAGGTCTGAATGCATAGCTGGAAAATAAAATGTTCAATCATATAAACTGATTTTACATAAATGTTTGACAATACTCAACAAGTCTCATGAATCTCATTTTTCCTTCCCTATTATCCTGCCTACTTGGTCAGAACACTTGAATAAGGCATACTAAAAATGTCAACAATATTTATTACGACAGTAAGCAAATATAAAAATATTAATTAATCAACCCAAAAAATGTCCAATTGAAAAATGCTTCAAACATTTTCAAACAGAGGAAAAACATAGATTTTAATTGAGAAATTTAAGGCTGGTGTGGAATTCTAACAAGGATGTTTAGCCGCAAGATATTACTTCTCATACTAGAAAGAGTCTATAATTTAATAAAGGATCACTCATAATTCTTGATTTGATGATTCAAACATCAGTAGAGCACTGTTTTTATGCAATTTGATGGTACGTGGAAATACAAATAAAAAAACAGGACAGACATTTTCAAGTCTTTTACATTTCACCAAATATTCAATGTCTAATGAAAATATCTTTAAAAAGTTACTTCTCCATGAATTTTTTGAAAGCGTAGCTTGAATGCGAGTTCTTCAAATCTGCGAAGCGGTGTAACATAAAACGTCATCTCCAGTTCCCGGCAATCAATGACAGCATTTACTGACTGGAAATAAACAGGGAAAAAATATGAATAGCAAAATAGATTGAAGTGTTTTTTTGAAAAGCTATGGAAATCAATTTTTTATATTGAAATACTAAGTGATATTACAACCAACCATATATTGATGTTTTTGGTGAGATCAAGTCTGCACAATGGATAAAAAATATCAATGTTTTTTTTAAACTGTACTATGGTAAAAGCTCGCCATTTTCTGACAAAAATAATTATCAGAACTGGCAAACTTCACATTTCCAGAGTGCAGCATGCATCACTTAGAAATTACATATAACACAGTTGGACAGAGCATATGAAATGGGTTTGATGAACATTTCTTGGAAAATGTGGATAATTAATTTTTTACCTATATTTATGCTCATTTAAATTCTAAAATTGTGAATCTTTATTGCAAGATTATAAACAAACAAGTTCACTCTTTATATTGAAATTATACTTCATGCTTATTAATTTTTTATAGCTTCATATTAAATGGGTGTGATATTACACTTCAATACAAATGCATAACAGACTCGTATATCAGACAAGTTCGCTTTTCATATTGAAATTTTAATTCCTGTGTATTCATTTTTTATAGCGCATATTAAATGGGTGTGATATTACACTTCAAAACAAATGCCTAACATGACCCGAGACACAGTATAACTTCCTAAAACATAGTTAAGATATTTATACATTGAATATCTCAAGAGCTCGACCAATCGCCCTGAGATACCACAGCATGATGCATTGTGGGAAAATGGGATTCCAGCGAATAAGATCCGCCCTAAAGCCATTCACCACTATCAGATAATTAGCAAAACAAATGAATAATATTTTCACGATGGGTCATCATTGTGATTATAAGACACAAGAGTTTCCACATTAAGATTAGAAGACCCTTGATCTCATAAGTATGTTCTATTAATTGTCTACGATAAAACATTATATTTATAGTCAGAGCAACATACACTCTGCAAAGGGAAAGAAAGGCCATTATGAAGAACACGCCAATTAGCATTGGCGGAAATATCCTGGTCAATTTTTTGTTGAGAAGCTCTTTAATTTGTTTTAACAGTTGAGGGTAAAATCATTCCTGCTTTATTGTATTGATATTAATAATACCAAAATTAAATATATGGAGGAAAAACAACAGAAGTTTTTTCAGACTTTGAGAAGCTTCATTATTCAGTGTTTCCAAGAACACCGACGTCATGTTTTTCATACTTCACAATTTTGGAAAATACTTGTTATAAAACCATAAATTTGCTGACTGAGCAAAGCCCAAAACAAGAAAAGCCCTCAATCATTTCTGTAAGAAACAACATTCTCAAAGATATTGCAGTTAGAATTCTGTATGAGATTTTCCTTTGATATTAGATATTTCTCAATTAACAAATCACTGCATGGAAGATGAATGGACAAATTGAATCAAGACACTTGGTACAAGCACAACTCTGAAAATATCTAAATAATTTATCCACGGAACATGATTCCAATTCCTGGAACATGCTACCAGTCATTAAAGCAGTAGTTAAGACAATCAGATGGGACAATAAATCAGTTATATGTGGAGTACTTTCAAGAGAGAATGTAGTCTGTTTTTTGTGACTTTAATTGCTATCTGCATGTTTTCAGCTGAAAATGATGGCAGGTTTCTAATGTGTTGCTGAAGGGCAGATCGCACACTGAAGTCTTTCACTCCTCTCAGCTCAGGCGTTTTAATTGTGAGAGAGAATGCGAGTGTGAACGGAACCCTGGATGTAATGTTCACGGAATGCTTTCTGGGATAGAAACACGACCAGCATCCATTTGCAATGCATATTTCCAGACAAGAGTCCCATTGTTGTATACCCATGGGATTTCACTGGAAACATCTATTTGAGAAATCATACAATGCAAAAAAATTTCAGCCATTGTAATTTTTGTTGAAATTAGCTGAACTCATTGATCAATAAGATCTTTAAATGCCCAGATAGGTTACATGGGACACTTACCACTTTTTCGCCGGGACCGGGTTCACTCCTCACACTTAGCACCTTGGGGGGTAGACTGCCTGGCTGAACTGTTCCGAAACGAGGCTGCAGATCATTCTGAAATAAAAGAAATTTAAATGTATGTGCAATGCTCAAGCAGCATTTAAAGCTTGTGGCCCAAGGACCGAGAACCCGTTTTCCACACCCAATATCATTTTTTAAATCTTAATGGTGAATTGGGGATAGAAAAACATTTTTGGTCTGTAGCAAAAATATCGTTCATAAAACAGGCCAAAAAATCCCAAATTAAGAAGACCTTGCCTTCATAGATTTTATTTCAAACCTCTTCTTATTATGTTTAATAACGTTTTAGGCAGTTTGAGAATTAAATGACGGGAAAATAAAGTCTTTATTTGTTCATGCAGGGAGTACAAACAGGGATAGTCAATTACAACTACAATATGTAGTTATTGTTAATATATTTAGCATGGGTGTAAGTAAGACACATATTGAAAAAATAACAAACATACAGATGAACAAAACGACACCATAAGAGTTTGTATGCATATTTTTGAACTCAAGATATTTTTTTAAGAAATTCAAAATTCTAGGTTGTTGACACTCAGTGTAGGCCTATGTGCATGCCACCATAACAATACTTTTAGAGATTTTGTGTGTTAATTAATGCAGTTTTAAAGCAAAATAACAACAGTCCTTGTGTCCAACTATTTTTTATAATTGTTCAATAAAATGTCATGAATTTGTTGGATTATTTTTACAGAGAAAATGGTTCGGATATTTTTCTTAAAAGTTCAATGTAAAGGTAAGGGGTATAAACCATTAGTAGTAGGCCTATGTGCATGCCACCATAACAATACTTTTTGAGATTTTGTGTGTTAATTAATACAGTTTTAAAGCAAAATAACAACAGTCCTTGTGTCCAACTATTTTTTATAATGGTTAGATAAAATGTCTTGAATTTGTTGGATTATTTTCACAGAGAAATTGGTTTGGATATTTTTCTTAAAAGTTCATTGTAAAGGTAAGGGGTATAAACCGGTATTAGGGTACTTTAAACTTTCAATCCAGTCAAAACAAAACCATGCCAATACCCACACTGATATAAATTACTTTAAAGTTGACTGATCAAGGTCATAGGTCACCCAACCAAATATGGTAAACCAGCATTGAGAAGCAGACAACATTCAGTGAAAGCGGACACCAGCAGTGAACTACAGACAGACATTATAGGATCTGAATAAACAGTCAATATTTATCAATTTGAAGAGCTAACATGTTGTAATTGAACAACTATAATCTGTTGTCAGCTCAGAGGGGAGGACATATACCCTGGGCATAAACTTTCACTTATATTGTGTTGCTAGGTAACAGAAGGTGTTGATATTAAAATAGTTTTAATTGCTTCGTTAGCTCATTAGATTCTTGTATGATTAATGGCGAGGAATTCTTGCATATTTGAAGAAGGCTAATAAGACAATTTTCCTTTGTCAAGTATGCAAATCAGATTGTCTGCTACATTGAGCGGATCCCAAATGACTAATCCCTGATCAAAATGCAAGAGAGATAATTTACACAGGTGATATTATTGAGAAGTGCAATGTCAAGTAAAAAACACGTTTTTTGATTTCATTTCAATCTTATCATTGAAAATGCAACCATGAAATTCAAAAAGATCATCCCAGGGCATCATTTCATAAATATCTCAAATGTTTGATACAAACAGCATGTAGAGGCAGAGGCACATTCTCCTGAAAGTGTTCGACATGAAAGGATTTTTTATGAATATCCCAAAAAATATTTCTCAAAATGATGCCAAGCCCTATGTATACACCAAAGATGTGATGCCCCCAATATGTAAACTGGGTACCTTTTTACATACCATTGCTATAAACTTTAACATTTTAGACATAATTTTTGACCTTGAGCATGTGTCCTGCACATTCCAGAACCACCATAGCTCATCAGAACTCACAGAGTAGAGTACTATTCACACCCGGGTATAAGCCCACCCCGTTTTGATTTAATCTCAATATTGTATGCTAGTACAAAAACGCATGCAAAATCCCACTGGGTATAAGCAAGTATAAGCCCACCTTAGTTTTTTTCAGCATTCCCAATCTACAAGCCCATGGGCTTACATCAGGGTGTGTACTGTATATTTTGCTTTCTAGAAGCAAACAGCTGAGTTAGTCAATGAATTCCAGCATAACTCAGCATCATAAGTGAGTATAAAATTTACTCAGTAAACAATCAAGTACTGTAGTTCAAGAATTAATATCTGCCATCATAACAGCTAGTATATTTTGCCCAGTAAACAGCTGGAAGTTCATGAATTAATGACATGTCAGTATTCCACAGACAGTTCTTGCTAATTGGAAGATGGTTTGTTTTAATTAGGCCACTTATATTACCAGCATCACCATCCAATGTAGTAGAAAAAACACTGAAGATGAGTGAGAAATAAAAAAAATAGTCTCAACAGGTTCATACTATTTCTGAAAAAAATTTCCAATCTAAAATATCGTCAAGTATTCTTTAAGTAATTGGCCTTATTTAATAGTTCATAATTTCACATTCAGCTGGAATGAAAACACCAAACAGCAAGCAATTTTTGGCCATGTGTACTGCAAGTCCGCTAAAAGGTACTCTTTCTTTCTTATTTTCTTTTCTTTTTTCAAAATATATTCTCCACAAAGACAATCAATGTTCTCCTTTTTTGATCTCTTTGTTGGAAAATATCAGTTCCTTTCACATTGCCAATGAATCGGGCGGTCGTTTAATTTAGTTTTTGTTCCATGTTCAAACAATCTTCAAGGGAACAGTCTTTTTGATATCTGAATAAAACTTTCAATTTCTCCGGGGCTTTTGCCAAATGTCACTGAAGATAAAACAATCAATGGGATTTGCCGAGAAATGCATGGTAAAATACACGAACTACACGGAGTAAATGCCCAACAGAAATTGATTCTTCAAGTCATATCACACTTTTTAATGATGTTCATTATTGACGTCTGAATTCAATGAGCCAGCAGCATTAGCAAGCAATGAGAAATCAACTCTACATCTGCGTTTTTTATATCGTAGCAAGTCAATGACCTAATTCCATGAATCTTTGAGTATTATTTGAATAAATTCACGTATTGGGCCTTTTTGGTGGATTTGCCATACACGACACATTGCCAAAAATTGCTTGCTGTTTGGTGTTTTCATCCAAGCCTTTTTTAAAGTTACTACGAATGTGAAATTATCAACTATTGAATAAGGTCAATTGCATTAGATTGCTTGTTACAAATTACTTCAGTTCATTACATTTAATGAAACAAACAAATATTGGAAGTTGCAACAAGGAAAAATTATCAAATTATGTAAAAGAAACAAATGAAACGTCGTGGCCTAATTATTCAGCGATCAGTCTTGACAAATAATTGGACCATAACCAATTCAAATTAAATGTTTGCTGAAAAATCCTTCAATGTGAAAAAGAATGTTTGAAACATATTGCTCCCAAAAAGTATTGTACCATTTTATTAACTCTCCTGTGTAGGAGATATGAAACACCAACAGTCAGCCATTATTAAATCCAACATTTCTCCCCAATAAATATTTACGTACACTGTTTAGTAAAAAATTCACAGAACAGCCTTTTCTCATATCAACTGGCATAAGGACATGTAAGTTGATATAACTTAGCCAAGCAATGAAGCATAACCAACATTTTAGACTTGTGGGAGTTGAGGGAAATTTAGGTCTAGCATGAAACATTTATGCATGAATGAACCCACAGGGAATTGTGGGTCTTACAGCAGTACTGGCCGTCACTCGCAATTATACAAATTAAAAAGATGCTTTACATTCGTGCAGGCTGGTGGTGGTTACTGTTGAAGGCTTGTTAGGTTAAACATTAGTTTGAATAGTGGTGCACACAATTTAGAACATTAGAGAAAATATTAGAAAAATGCAAATATTCAGCAAAAGTATTTGTTCAATGACATTTATAGACTGTGGATAGAAAACAAGTTCAATTGATCGAATTAAATGGGTTATAGCACTCTGTGATATTTTTAAATTCACCTGTCCTGCAATTCATTGTACAGTGCATTGGGTTTGTCCTACTTCTTTCCCAGAACAGGTAATAAATTTTAAGAAACATTTTTGTGGAATACCAACAAAACATATTTCATTCTAGTTTATCATCCGGCTATGAATTGAAAAAATCAGTAATAAATTTTGAAAAGACAGACAAATTTGGAACTGTCGTTTCAAAATGCATCACTAGCACTATCAGTCAGAAGAACAATCGGATATTTACTTGAAAAAAATCAGTGTTGACATACTGAGGCTTCCTATGTAAATCCTTTTATGTTTCAAGTGTTGACATAGCATCAAGTGAGAGATAATGTTATAATAATAAAGTGTGAGATGCTGACTAAGCAAACATTACCTGGAATTACACCAAGTGAGATCTGGATTTTATGAGTTGAATCTGTTAAGATGACTACCTAATAATAATAATAATGGATTCTGACCAGATTTTGAAAAAATCTGTTTGGAAATTGATGTTTGATCTGGACTAAACCATCAACATTTTACATAGGATATCGAAAAGTTGATAAAATTAAGTTGGTAGAATACCATAACCCTAGCAAAAAGATGGCATGAAAGAAATTTTCTTTGTGCATACACTGGAATGGCAAAGGATGTCCACAATGTCCAAATTTGTATTACGAACATTTTAACATTGAGAACATATCCATTTCATGTCCGATTCCTCCCCAAGGCATGTTCCAACATACTCTTCCAATTGCATGTGCTTGAAAAGTGTGTGTTCAATTAAACTGCAAAGAAATTGATTTCCGGCTACGAATTCTCCATTGCATTTTTCAAGACGATGTAAAAATCCTCAGCTTTTGAATTATATGGATTTTGTCGATTTTTGGTAAATGATTTGGTATATACACCTTTGCATTAAATACTTTCATATTTTACAGGAACCCAATATTTGACTTCTTTTCCAAAATTGCGGCAGCGTGCCCAAATTTGATGAACCTCAACAAATTTGGGGTCACATTAATAGCAATTTTTGTATTGTTTCACAACTTTTATAGAAACTTAACAAAAACAAAATATTTCCTGTCAATGGCAACAGTTTTCAGAAGAAGATGAGGGTATTTATACGGTAATTTTTTGACTGAGGACAAAATGATTGAATTGTACATGAAAGAAACTAACTCTAATGCAGTTAATATTGCAAAAGAAGATAATTTGGTATTTTAAGTCCAACAATGTGGTCCCTCGTTGTCGTATAGCTTCTGTTATTCAGTCAATGGACAAACAATGACTGCCTAACGCCGAGAAACGAGGGACAACATTATTCAACTTGTATCAATAATTTCACATGGCTTTGCAGTAAAGCAGTTATTGCAAAAGAAGATAACTTTACATGGCTATGCACTGAAATGTTAGTCACAGTAAAGCATTAAACTTCCATGTTAGGTTGTTAACGTTAGTCAGGTTTTCACCCTACACCAGGTTAAAAGGAGCACCCTACACCTCAGGTTAAGGTAGTTAATAAGAGGGGGCGGACACTGTACCTGAATACTGCCGTTCTTGCCCGGTGAAACCTAGAAAATCATAAACACATGCACATGAGTTTTTTATACGTTAAGCCAGTTTGTATAATTATGAAAATAAAGATACAACATATGTCAAACACATGCCAATGAAATGTCAATTAAATAAACATGTTGATATTCTTAAAGGTAAAAAAATAATTATTTTTGGAAAAGAGAAGATTAATAATCAATGAAAGGCAAATAAACATGACATTTCTTAGAAAATGTTAAAAAATAATGATTTGTTAATGAATAATATATGTCTGTTAATTTCATAATACTAACTAAAATAACATTGAAAGCGCAGTCAAAAAAAAACTAATTGCACTAACTACACCATAAGAAGGTTTTTACACAAAATGGTGCTTTAAATGACCTATGACACCATTTGAAGCATTTACATGTAACCAGGGGTGAAATGAAAAGGAATCATGAATGTGACATTAGTTTTATAATAAAAGATATGTATTCATGCCCAAATAAGCCAACTTCAGCGGATGAATCTCCCTTAATAAGCAGACTTTAATGGGTTCAAATTTATTTAGTCCCAAGCCTATTCCTTTCTTCATATCTTGGCTCATCTCACGAGTTTCATAACCACTCCATTTGGAAGTGTTTTTTGAATGCTCATTTGTATAACGCTGGGTTTCGAGCAATGCTACCTCTAAAGCACGAGTTGAGACAATTAATGCAGGCATTCCAGCTTATTATTTT
>JAOXYC010250233.1:0-10164 GCA_028565715.1 Phoronis pallida
CACAGATTTGATCAAAAATTCAAAAATATTTTTTTCAAGAAATTTTTTTTTTCACTAAAATTGTTTTTTCTAGCATAATGATGACATTACCAACCATCCTAAAGGACATCTAGAAATAGTTGCCTGTACCTTTAATCTGTTAAAAGTTGTTTTTGTCACTTTTAAATTTTTAAAAATATTTGCTGCATGTCTAAGGTTTAATATATATATAATAAGAGTACAATAAGTACAGCGATTTTCACTGCAATTTGTTTTTATGACTTTTATGATCATGGATAAGGCTTATGCTTCTTAAATTCATATGCAATGACAAGTACATTGTTGTGTATATATATGTTGTAGGAGGGTAGAACAGCCATACACTATGCTGCAGTGCATGGATACACGGATATATGTAAACTACTCATTGACTATGGATGTGACGTAGACTCCAGGGATAATGTAAGTGGCAACATCTAGGATCTTATCCCTTATGATGGAATGAGAAAATTGAAACTTTGATCAACATGATATTTGCCAAAAGTATTCTTAGAGAGAACTGATAGATAACTGGGTGGCTTCGAATGTATCCACACTCACAGGAGAAGCTCTAGTCAATTTTTTCTACCAAAGAAGATATTTGTTTTTGTCTTAAGATTTGTGCATTTGAAAATTTGGGGTGGTCAGCGTGGTCATGCAGTACATGGCTCTTCTCGGGAGCTGACTGTCGCGCCCGTGTGCCGAAACCATATCAACCCCGTGCGATGCAGGGGCGCAAATCATTCGTAGATGACCTAACTTTCTGTCAGGAGTGGTTTTAAAATCATCGCGTTGATTCTTAATTTAAGCAGTAAATTGCTGCCCGGTAGTAACCTTTAAAGAGCAAGAAAAATAAGAGAAACTTTCCATGCATAAAACTAGGCAGCATACAATGGCCTTTAACCATGATTTACTTGTAATATTCAACCTTATGGTTTCCAAACAGTTGAATCATTTTTGCAATTTGAATCTTCATCTAAAGAAGCAATTTGACTTCTTTGGCATAATCTTTCATTAAAGTGCAAAATATAGTATAGTCAACTTCATAGCTTTTTGGCTGGTCATTAAAAAATGAATATTAAAACTATTTTAAAGGGGCCAGTACATAAATCAATCTGCATGATATCAATTTCATACAATGTGTTTTATCAGCACCGTACAACCTGTATCTGAAATTTGAAATATGATAAGAAGTCAACCCTACTACACAGAGAATGTCTTGTGGAATTTATTGCACATAGATTACACAAAGTCTAGGTAAACAGGTGTTACAATATATGGTTTATCAACTGCAGTCAGCTCACATTGATATGTCTAGTAGAATAACAGTTTTAGTTGAGATGAAGAAAATAAAAAGCAAACATTAATTGTAATTTGCTGTGATGATTTATAAATTTCAAATTACTTGTGACAGGTGATTCAAAACAGTCCCAAATTTTACCGCTTTATTTCTCCTCCGTTCAATAGAAAAACAAAGTTTTTGCATGTGCTTGGATTAGATGGATATCTGTGCACTACCGTAAATTGCCAAAAAAAAACGGTTCAAGAGAAGAAATTTTGCAATGTCACTGATTGATGGCATGTGTTGAAAGTGTTCCAAAATTTATGTCAAATTCTTGAACATACAAACTTAGAATGCTAGACCTGTTCATAGTTCTTTTGAGAAGTTATCAATTAATGTTTGCAGACTCTAAGGTAGTCTTCAGGTCATACGAGAGGAGCCTAATAAAAACTGTTCACGCTAAAAATCCTCGTTTTTTGACTACAGGAGGATCTACAGCCTGTTTTTACTAAGACTCTTAGATGCGAATAAAGTGCTGACTTATCATATATCTAGTATACGAGAAAACTTGGTTTACATATAAAAAAAATTTAAGAATCAAGTTCAAAACCTTTCTTTGGGCATAGTTTGCATATTATCATTTTATCTCAATTTCACAATATTGCTGCATTTGTGCTTTATATAAAGTTTATGTATATATTTGTTACAATTTGGTTTTAAAAATAATGTCAAAACAATCATTTCATTTTTGTTGCAGCTTGGCTACACTCCACTGCACCGGGCAGCTGCACAAGGTCACATTGAAACAGTCAAGCTGATAGTGGATGAAGGTTGTGCTATAGATCGACAGGATGAGGTGGTAATGTCATGTTTGTGTTCTCGTCCGCTTGGTCAGCGCATCATCCCTCTCGAATGGCTTTCTTTACTGGCTTAATATTCTGATGCACAATGCCAGATTGTTTACTGCATAAAAGTATTCAGAGAACAGTGTAGATAGAAATATCTAGGTGTTTGAAACCTCAAAATAAGGAAAATATCTAGACTATGCCCTGGTTTGAGCATTTCTGAACATAGGAAAAGGGGCTTAATTGCTGCTATTTCACATTTCACACAAGATCAACCTGCCAACTTTAAAGACTGATAATTTTTTCTATGAAATAAAAATAAACTGTTGCTTTAATAGCACTTACGAAAAAATATCCCTAATTTCAATGATACTGTTCTTAACCAGGATTATGCTATTCATATTGTTTCATTTATTTTTTGAGCGTCAATTCTTGACAGACAAATCATTTGTCGTGCATAATTATTTACAGAATCCCTTGTTATTATTTCTGAATTTATTTTCACATGGCTTTGCTCCTTAATATTGTTTGTTAAAATTAATTTGATTAGCGAATAATTCTGAACTAATTTTACAAATGAGCACTGTTTTGCATTTTCTCACTCGATTGACAGCTAGATAGTGCCTCTAGGAATTATGCTGTTTGAAACATAATCAAGTTGAACCTGCTCTTGAATTAGGCTACTTATTTCACCGTATGAACACAAAATAGATTGAAAGGTGTGAAGTGAAGACCGTTTTTTGGCATTGAGTGTTTTTAAAAGATGCACATTGAATGCATAGTGATAAACAACGTATTTTAAAAGAGCTGCTGAATCCTGAATGGCAATTATTACTTCTAGTTTTTGCACTTGGTTTCAGACTGACTTGACATCCTCATTTTGAGTTTTACTAACTGCATTTCCAATAGACATAAGTTCAAGTGAATCAAGTGTTAATTTATTTTATTTTCCTATTTTTTTATTGAATGGTTTTTCAAAAAAGTGATACAAATTGAGATATTTTATCATGGTTGTTTTGTTGGGAGCCATTAGGTTAGTTTGCAGAGATTATAAATTAACAACATGTTGAAGTTTTTGAGGCTAAAAAGAGAACGTTTTGGCATTGTGAGCAATGAGTTTTATCAAATCAAATTATCAATGCATATTGAATTCCTACAAAAAAGATTTATGATTTTTCTGCAAAATGATAATTAGGTGGCCTTTGTAGACTATGAATCGGGAAATACCCAGGGTTGTCAAAACTCAACTAGCCAGTGCGGATGAGCCCATAAATCGCAGTCCATGGTTGCTCTTTCTAGTAACTCCTTTGAGTAACCATTGTTAATAATAGAAATTAAACATACCTGGATACTGTTTATTATTTATTATGCTATTTATAATGTTATGTTATGTATGATGTTTATCATTTATTATGTTATAATACATTACAGCACGGTAACACAGCACTACATGAGGCGGCCTGGAATGGGTTTAGTCATACAATATCGCTTCTCATCAAGAACAAGATAAATGTGTTTGTTACTAACAAGGTGAGTCCTTTCACTTTCAACTTTCTCACTCTTTCAGTCTTTTTTCAAATTTTGGAATCTGAAAATGTCTTCCCCGTCATGGGAACTGAACCCACAGTAGCTTGCAGACAAGAGTAGAAATTTTTTAAGATTCTAAAATTCACTCTTTATAATTAATTGTCGTCACAGCAGTGATTCATTAATTATGTCTACATTTAATATTCAACCTTTTTGTAAAATTGTTGTTTGATGTCTTGGTAACAGAATAATCGAACATACAGTTAATTAATACTACTTTTTCCATTGCTTTACATCTTACAGATTGGACACAATAAAAATTGTATTGTATTGTATTTTATCATTGTATATTTCCAGGTTGGTTTCACCGCTCTACATCTTACTGCACAGAATGGGCACAGTGAAAGTGCTCAGGTTTTGTATTGTATTTCTCATTGTTTTTTTTCAGGCTGGTTTCATCGCTCTACATCTTACTGCACAGAATGGACACAATGAAAGTGCTCGAGTTTTGTATTGTATTTCTCATTGTATATTTCCAGGCTGGTTTTACCGCTCTTCATCTTACTGCACAGAATGGACACAATGAAAGTGCTCGAGTTTTGTATTGCATTTCTCATTGTATATTTCCAGGCTGGTTTCACCGCTCTTCATCTTACTGCACAGAATAGACACAATGAAAGTGCTGAAGTTTTGTATTTTATTTCTCATTGTATATTTCCAGGCTGGTTTCACCGCTCTGCATCTTACTGCGCAGAATGGACACAATGAAAGTGCTGAAGTTTTGTATTGTATTTCTCATTGTATATTTCCAGGCTGGTTTCACCGCTCTTCATCTTACTGCACAGAATGGACACAATGAAAGTGCAAAAGCTTTGTATTGTATTTTATCATTGTATATTTCCAGGCTGGTTTCACCACTCTACATCTTACTGCACATAGTGGACACAATGAAAATGCTAAAGTTTTGTATAGTATTATTCATTGTATATCTCCAGGCTGGTTTCACTGCTCTACATCTTACTGCCCAGAATGGACACAATGAAAGTTTTTTGTATTTCTCGTTGTATATTTCCAGGCTGGTTTCATCGCTCTACATCTTACTGCTCAGAATCGACACAATGAAAGTGCTTAAGTTTTGTATTGTATTTCTCATTGTATAATTCCAGGCTGGTTTCTCCGCTCTACATCTTACTGCACAGAATGGACACAATGAAAATGCTCGAGTTTTGTATTGCATTTTTCATTGTATATTTCCAGGCTGGTTTCATCGCTCTACATCTTACTGCACAGAATCGACACAATGAAAGTGCTTAAGTTTTGTATTGTATTTCTCATTGTATAATTCCAGGCTGGTTTCTCCGCTCTACATCTTACTGCACAGAATGGACACAATGAAAATGCTCGAGTTTTGTATTGCATTTTTCATTGTATATTTCCAGGCTGGTTTCACCGCTCTTCATCTGACTGCACAGAATGGACACAATGAAAGTGCTTGAGTTTGTATTGTATTTCTCATTGTATATTTCCAGGCTGGTTTCACCGCACTTCATCTTACTGCACAGAATGGACACAATGAAAGTGCTCGAGTTTTGCTGTATTCAGGCTGTAGTTCCGACTTAAAAAATAATGTAAGTTTTCAATAACATGACATTTGACAGACAATCATGGATTTCTAAAACATCTTGATGACAGAGGAAGAAGTATGTGGGGTTAAGTAAGTCATGGGAAAATAACAACAGTGAAAGATGATGTCAGTTGTTAGCATCATAACATTTCAAAATATAATCAAAATTATTCATAGCTTTAAACTAAAGTTAGTATTTAGCCTGTGCAAATCATGGGTTTTGAAACATTAGATAAGAAAACATAATAGAAATATAAGCATGGGATAGGTAAATATTGTAGAATTTGTGCTTGTTCACATTTTGAAATGATCTTGTATTGTGATTCTAGTACGGGGACACAGCTCTGCACACAGCATCTCGTTATGGCCATGCAGGGGTCATCAGAATACTGGTCAGTGCTCAATGTTCTATAAGTGAACAGAATAAGGTGAGTAGGTCTCAGTGAACGGATATCAGTTTTGACGTGGCGACTGGTGACTTTCTTTAATCTGCTATGATTCCATCTACACACAGGCCTGGAATAAAGATGAAAGTACATTCAATTTGACTGGTTTCCAGGATTAGTTAGCACTCAAAAATCAGCCCTTTTAACCCACATGAGAATTTTTGCTGACTCCACTAAAATTAGCTACTGAATTGTGCCAGCAAAAGTGTAGCCAGGGTAACCAATATGTGTTTTATTTTTAGAATGGTGACACTGCACTGCATATTGCCGCAGCGTTGAAGAGGAGGAAAATTTCCAAAATCCTGATGGAGTCCGGGATTGATGCGAACAGTAAAAACAAGGTAGGACTGAGAAGCTTGTTACCAGTCTTTGTAAAAAACACATTATTTCATTTTTGAAACCAAGCATTTGGTCTGAAAACAACATTGCCCATCAAGTGGCGGTATCACTTGACATCAATATGCTGAGTAGTTTATAGATTTTTTGTGCCTGCATGAAACGTCAAAAATCAGTGATAACACCGCGTGTCAGGCAGATATTGATATTCATGACCATAAAAGTCATAAAAATAAAGTAAAACTTGCATACCAAGAACTGCATGCACCATACTTTGAATATCCCTTAATACCTGGCTCCAAATTGATTTCAATGCGTTCCACAATGCCTTTTCGAGCCTAAAATAAATATGGTTAGACCAACACAAGTTAGATTTTAATCTGTTATTAGTCGTTTTTGCCACTTTTGAATTTAAAAAAATATTTGATGCATGTTTAAGGTTTTATTAAAGTATAAATAAGTACAATGGTTGTCACTGCAATTTGTTTTTATGACTTTTATGGTCATGCATAAGGCTTATACATCTGTAAATGTATACATCCTGTTTTAAAGTGTTCATTTATTATGTTACAGCAAAATGAGACTGCTACTGATGTAGCTAGGCGGAAGGAACACCCTGAAGTTATCATCATCATTTCAAAGACACAACCAGTAAGACAAGTATCATTGAATTAGAATTCTAATAAAAACAAATAAGTTTTTGAATCACAACATGTTTCGATGAAGCTTCCGCCATTGTCAAGCTTTATTGATTAATTCTGAATCAACGGAATCAAATCACATTACAAATCATTGATCACAATAATTAGAACTATCGGTTCCCGGAAACAATTTTTATAATCATGCCATTGGCCTTCTGAAAAGGCTGGTGAATATCTCATTATAGAGGAGAAGATTCAATAGTATATTTCCACAGTTGATAATTCCCATTGAATAAAGGCAGACGACGTCCTACTATTGTTAGTGTTTTATCAAAACCCAAATCTCTATGACACATTTTTTTTAGAAATTCATACATCAAATTGAAGTAACAACAATGAGACAGGTTTCGCATGCAATGTAGTTTTTCTGAATTTTACTGACTAGTCTCATGAAATACAGCACGTAGAAAAAGTTAACACCACCATCTACTTAAAGGGGTTTACTTTTTACTGAAAAAGTGCTATTTAAAGTTACTGTCTTTGCGTTGGTCCAAATCTGGCATCAAAACACAAATCTACTAGAAATTTTGTGTACGAGTCAGTTGTTAAACATAACTTACTCACATCTGAGTAAAAAAATTCAAAACAATCTGAAAAGAGTGATTTGAGATCTTTTGTAAAAAGTCAAACACAAAGCTCTCAAATCACCCCTTTACAGATTTTTTTGAATATTTTTACTCAGATGCAAGTAAGATGTATTCAACTAAGGACTCGTACACAAAATTTGTAGTTGATTTGCATTTTGACTCTGGATTAAGACCAATGCAGGGGCGGTAACTTCAATTAGAAAAACTTTTCATTGTCTGGATTTCTCGTTTCTGGCTTCTTTTGAAAACAAGAAATTCAGACAATAAAAGTGTTTTCTATTATAATTGATGTTGATAAGATACTCTTTTTAAAATTGTGTTTTTGTATTTTCTTCATAGAAACTTGCAAAGAGACATCCCAAGGCTGCTGAAGGCAGGGCCCGTGGACATCATAGACCAACACCACCTAGTGGTAAAGAGCCCGGGAAAGAGAAGAAAGGCTTGTTTCCGTGGATGAGGAAAAAAGACAAGGTATGCCAATCGTAATGATCCTTCAATTTCTCTTAAAAATACTGTCTCTGCTGGCACAAAAACTCAAATTAACTAAAACTTTGTGTACGAGTCCTTTGTTGAACAAAACTCACTTGCATCTGAGTAAATTTTTAAATCTATAAAGGGGGGATTTGAGAGATTTGTTACCCATAAAAACCTAGTCTTAAGTCCAGGTTTTGTTTTTTTCTCAGATTCAAAGCTCTCAAATCACTCATACAGATCTTAATTTTTTTTCTACTCAAATGCAAGTGTCTGTTCAACCAAGGACTCGTACACAAAATCTCTAGTTAATTTGCATTTCGATGCCGGATTTGGACCAACGCAGAGATAGAAGTATCTTTAAAGAGGGTAATAGGGTTAGTTAATGAAAAATTGATTTTGAGAAAGCCATCATTTTCTGACTCAAACTTAAGTTTTCAAATCGTCATCTGAATGTAGCTTATAAGGCCAATAATGAAATGGATAAAACATTCTACTTTTGCTCAATAGGGAATTGTATGTTTTAAATTGAAGCTGTGCTGCAATCAACTTTAACCTAGAATCAACTTTCCACTGATTCTCTTAAAGATGCATAAGCCTTAGGAACACATTCATATTAATTTGTGGAGCCAGAAATTATGGGATATTTCAAGTATGGTGAATGCGCTTCTAATTATGAAAGTTTCACAGCAATTTATTTTTATGGTCACAAAAAGGCTTATGCATCTTTAAACAAATTTATAGGATAAGAAGCTGTTCTCACCCGACTCAGACAGTCCTCAAGAGAATGGTGCTCATGGTCCTCCTGGTCAACAACGCCACCATGGGAAACATGGCAAGGAACAGGGAATGTTTGGACAGTATGTCAAGAAGCAGGGTATGCAATACTACAGGGACTTGGCTGGCAATATTAAACAGGTTAGTCAGATAATATGTGATAGTTCTGTTAAACTGCTAAATAAATGTACATGCTCTCGCCAGTGGAAGTGTTGGGGACTATGCAAATATATCCCGTGACAGGTTAATGGCGTCCCGGCAATAAAACAGCCAAACACTGGATTTTTTTTTTTTTTACTTCAAAAATCATCTCATCAAGCAGTCGTGAGTAAGGGGACATTACATGATAATTTACCATGAGTTTTTTTGTTTCAATTTAATACTGGTGCACTGGTACTTTGATGGAGAAAATGGTTCTGCTTACAGTGAGACAATGTCATGTGCTCGAAACTCCTTTGTGAAAACTGAGTCTCAATTTGTGGAAAAAAAATATAACAGGTCAATGAATTGTTAAAATGATATCTAGTGTTGTTTACATGAAAAAACAGATCTTGGTATAATCTATTATGAGGTCAAACTATTAAACTACCAACCTTACCTATCAAAGTTAAATATTCTAATTTATTAGTGCTTTTCATCAAATGTCAAACATCACAGTTCAAACAGTTGGGTAAGACAATATTGATTTTGGATTCTCAAACTCAGTCTTTCTGTTTGTTAGGGTCCTGTTGGTTATACATCATCCTGTCAATGCCAGCCACAACTAAAGAAGCTAGAGCAACAAGTTGAGGCAGATCGTCATAATTTCTACGATCACGTTGATGCCTCCCATCAACAACTGACACAGAAAATTGACAATCTGGAACGAAGAACAACACAGCAGATTTACAGCATTGATAGGTAAATTACTATATAAAACAAATTCATCAGGATGTCCACAATTGCACAAGATTTTCATCTTTTTCATCCAAGATTATCAAAAAAACTCTCACCGTAGAAATTTTCAACATCGTCGCGCGGGCATTTTCCTCAGTACAAAATACCTTCGACAGTGTTGAATATTTCTATGGTGAGAAATTATGGAATATATATTTGGATGAAAATTTGTTTATAAGCATTGATAGGTACTTTATTGTGTTTTGTTTATTTTTAACAGACTATATTCATTAGTTCTAGTTGGGTCAATATTCTCACTTTAATTAATAGTTTTGCCCACTTGGTCAGGGAACTTCTTCAGTTTTAGCATGCATGCACAGATTTTTTAATGTAACAGGGCTTGTAATTGTCCGCCTTTCGGCGGATTTCCGCCTTTTCTACTCATTCTTTCCGCGTTTTATTTTTCATTTCTGCCGAAAAACTGCGGAATCATCGTTTGTATCCGCGATAAAAATTTAATTTTTAAACCGGAAGTTATTGATCCCTCTTTGGTTTCGGAGGTTGGAAAGGAGTCAACCTAAAACAAAGATGGCGCCCGTTCACGTTTCGAGTGAATTTTACCACGAAAAACTGGTTTCGGAGCAATTACGGAGCACAATGGGTTGAAATTTGAA
>JAOXYC010250344.1:0-10158 GCA_028565715.1 Phoronis pallida
CTATAACACAGCTAGGCTTAGGCTAGGGATTTGTGCTTAAAGTTAGAACTGCTGGTTTGATATTGTCTTATACTGTGGCATATGGTTTCATCTGCCTGCTATGAGCGCTATCTATAAATGTATTTTTATATTTTGAACCTGGAAAGTAACTGTATATCATAATCTAGATGTCTGCATCGTTTCATGTAGTGTTATGTTTGCTAGTTAGTAATGAATATGAAAAAAGGTTCTAAGTTTAAAGTTGTGAACAGGTATGTTCTGCTTTCTGGACGTATGTAAGACAAAAACTAGTCTTGAGTCAGTGTGCTAATATGGCTTTACCAGTTTTAGATCTCCAAAGCAATTTTATCATATTTCTATATTTTAAACCTTAAAAGTGACTGTTATTTGATGGCACATTCATACTCACCTGCTGACAAGTTGTTCAATAGCTTATGGCTTCTTAATAAGCATATTGTTATATTTTCATGTAGTCTAAACCTTAAAAGTGTCTATAATATGATTGCAAAATTTCTGCTGGCAAGTTGTCTAATGTCACTCCTTGTATTAAATGGCTTCACCTGCGGTCTACCAGCAGAATAAAGTTATAAATGCGGTGGTATATTTTTATTTTTTAAACCCAAGGGTATTGTATTATGAGCTGGTTATTTTATATTCCATTGACTGCCCGGGATTAACTGTGCTTATTGCTTCACCTGCCAACAGATTGCATTTTTATTTTTGAACCCCGCCTATAGATGTTATTGAATGTGTGCTTGGATCTGCTAGCTAGCTTTACGCTGGTATTTAACATGTGGCTTCATATGCAGGCAGACTTGTTTTTAAATTTAAATCCCATACAGGCTATACAAAACACCTTATGAATATCATTCAATGGCAAACTGTTTTGAATCAAACTTTGAATGTGACATTTGGCTTTGAATAGCACTTCCAGCAGTATTCGTTTATTTTATTCCCTTGTATGCAGACAGAATCGTTGACTTCACTTTTTAACATGTGGGCGTTAGCAGATAAATGATAAAAACAACCAATCTACATCTATAAAGGTATAAAGAGTAACAAATATTTTATTGTTCGTTTTCATGGTCTTTTCTCCAGTTATTTCTGGGTGCTATTCTCTTGTTAATCAGAATAAAAACGTTATTTAATGTTTTTATTATTCATATGTTCCCACGTAGATCTATTTTTAACACTAATAAATGGTGTCGTGATTCTTACTTTTTCCGTGTACTAATGAAGTACTATTTCTTCTATTGCAGACAAAGTATGCACTTTTAGATGAAAATGATATACAGCTCGTAGAAAGATATGCCTTTGAGGTAAGATTGTATTTTATAGATTACGCTCATGACTATGTTAACAGCATTTCATCCAATTCTAAAATGTGAAATATTGCACATGAAATGTTTTTACCACTACAAATGTGTTTTGCATTGTTGAGTGCTCTGGTTGAATATTAATTTTTAAACACCTTTACAGTTCAGTAGTTTAAATAGCGATAAAAGACAATGCAAATGTGGACAAAACCCTGTTGTTGACTTTCCAAGGTGGATGATTACATTTAATAAAAACTAGGATTGATCATTTCCCTTTTCAGGCGAGAGTTCAGGCAGATCCAGACGGTAATGGTGCTAAAATTTATGCTTTCGCATACGACATTCATAAAGGTCGTCACAGCGGTCGCTTCCTTCATGAGTTATTATGGTATGTTTTTCAAAGTTTCTTTATTTTCAAAGGTTATATTATTATTTGTTACAGAATGGGATTTTCTGAGAATGTATAAACATTCTCTTAGACATCAATAATTTGAGTTGTTCCCAAATTATCCTCACAGAATAGCATTAGCTGAGCAATGCCAAAATTAATTTGTTTACCGGTACATGTATTATATATATTGGTCTCTCCCACAGCCCATCTCAAACGATGTTCTGTTCTCCCTACGCGATAATCGAGTCTCTCTAAGTAAATGTTGATTACGTCACTCCGCTGAAACACAGTCTCCTACTTTAGGTAAAAATACTGGAAGACCCCCTGCGATTGATACAGTCCCTCAACCTTAGTCGAAGAGGCTGAGTTCAGTCTACATGTATAGATACAATGTGTATTGATATGTTTTGAGAAACTTTTGAGCATATATTCTGTGGGTGAAAGGCCATGGGAACATTTTGTATTTTTAGTCGAATCCATATTTCATGAATTAGAGAATTTAAATGTTATGTAATTATATAAGATCTAAAATAAAAAGCAATAGTTTTGAATTTGAAATTTCCCGACATGCTTCAAAACATCTATGTTGCATGGGCCCAGGTACCAGAATGATGTTTAGAGGCATGTTGGGACATTTTAAAAAAATGCTGTTGCTTTAATTAAATTTTTATCCATTTTGCTTTGTGAGAGGAAATGTAATGATTCAATTTTTACTTTATAGGGAGCAGCACTGTGGTGGCATCGCCCCAGGCTGGATGGTTGCTCATAAAAATGGCGTCTCCGTCGACAATCGTCTCGAGAATCTCACACTTGTCCCTTCAAATCACAAAGAGCCGGTGCTGGAAGAAACGTCAAGTAAAAATGGCGGAGAGCCCAATCTGTACTGGTTTGCAATTCAACAACTTCCTTCAGAGCACACAGAAGATGTAAGATTTTCACTTTTGAAAAATTAAACATACCTGAGAAGCGAATAAGATTGATAATAAGCAGGGAACTAAAACAGTATCAACCCCTCCCTGTGACTTAATGGTTATCATGCCCATCTGGCAAGTAAATAATATGGGTTTAATTTCGGGAGGGGCGATTATTTTTCTGTATTGTCAACATGGAATGATAAAAATGTGGCTAAAAGAAAATATAAATTTAATGTTTCCTACCACCTTCTGACATTTTAGCATGCTCATCTGCAAAAAAAAATCACATTTTTATTGAAAGCATTTCATTATGATACTCTTTTTATTTGATTTTTTGACAAAAAAACTAAACTGGTTTTTATGCTATTTCAGAATCTTCCCGAGTCATTTCATAGGATTTACAATGCAAATGGTGAACTAGTTGATGATGATGGTAAGTCTGTCTCAAGTTGCTGTATTTTGTATTGTTGAATCTGTTTTTGAAATCATATGAAAAGTATGAAAACAAAATATTTTAAGATTTAAAACAGCTTTCTGGAAGTTAACCCCAATAAAGAATCGTTTCTAATTTTAGTAACATTGAAATAAGGAAACATTCAGCAACAAATAAATTGCTTCAAATTGCACAACAAATATGTGTTCTGCAAATTTAATTTATACAAAATGATAATGCTAAAAATGCTCTCAATAATCCTTCATTAAAGAAAGATATTTAGATTGAAATTGCTTGATTTTTGTCTTGACTTTAAAAACTTATTTGATGTGAATTTTCTTTTTCAGATGAGAGTGTATATTACGAGTGCCATTATCCTCCCTGTACAAACATGGAACAAGAAATTAGAGAATTCAGTATATGTGGTCGCTGCCAAGAAGTTAGGTAAGGCTGACTAAAAATAAGAGATAACTGACAATGGTGGAAGCTCCATCGAAACATGTTGCGACTTAAAAACTTGGTTGTTTTTATTAGTAGAGTTCTACTACTGCTTGTCACTACACGAACATTTGAAATGTGATATAACACTATTTTCTCACCATTTTGGGACACCCATTATTTTGGGACAAAAAATTACTTGCAAAATGAATTGTTTATTCACAAAACTGGGACAAGGTTCAAAAATCTATAATGGGACAAATTTTCATTACACTTGCATGTTCTGTATCAGTTTTAAACTAGAAATCTGGAAAAATAAGAAAAATAGGAAATTGGGACACCACGAAAACTAATACCTGCCAATTTTGGGACAAGAAGTCTAATTTCAGGAAATAATTAATTTCAAAGTGTCCCCAAATGGCAGGAAACTAAAGTACTAGGTAAATTATGGTCTGAAGTTTTTACATTTTTTTCAAACAGTTAATTTTATGCCATATCATTGTTAATAAAGTTTGAAACAAAAATTCTAATTTTTGGTCATTCTAAAATTGTTCCTTGTAGATATTGTGGAACATATTGCCAACAGAAGGACTGGCCTCATCATAAAAAATACTGCAGGGAACGAAGGAGAATGCCACCTGGTGACCAAATCCCAGACCGATAATGGGGGGAGATGTAACACATCGTCATCATCTATGTTTTGTATGTTTATAACATTGTAATTTATCACATGTTCATGTCACAGTTTTGTAATTTAAACTTTGATGGATGTTATTTGTCAGAAACTTGTTTAATACACCTACAATACTCAAACTGTTGATGTTTCTAATGTTGCTTGAAGTTATATATCGCTACTTACAAATGTGAAATCATCAACGGAATCTCTATACAGGCGACCAATGTGACTTGATGAAATATCTCAACAGGTTACCAAGATATTAACATAAGGTTTTCGATAAAAAATGAAGATAGTAACACGAATTGGCAATGAAAAATGGTCAAATTGTTTTATAACATAAGTGGGTAAATGTGTTGTATTTCAATAACTGATAGTTCTACAGTCGTAAGTAGCGATGTATGAGTTTAAGAAAGACTATTGATTTATCATGAAATGGAGAGAAACTTTTTATAGTTAAACCATGATGTAGATCTCTTGCCGACTGTGTACGATTTCAATTTAAAAAATAAAGAAAAGCTGGAGAAAAAAGTATGGCCACACCCAAATTTATTTGACGTTTAAAAATGAGATTTCCAGATTTTTTTATTGGTTTATGCATAACTTGGACACTCTTTTGTGAAAAGATGTTTAGAATGAAGGAAATATCTGTTTGTTTTGTCCATTTTGTTTTGTCCATTTTTCTGGGAATTTATTGTTAGTCAGAGTTGACTGTCTCCTCATTCAAGACAGTGTCTCCACATTTAAAAGACAGAAGGCACCCATGTGTTAAAATGCAGCATTTAAAGAAAATTTGTAATTGTTGTATAAATTACAAACTCGTCCGTTTCACTTGACAAATCATGGAAAGATTTTTAAAATCTAAGATGTTTAAACTCAGAATTTAGTGTAGAAATTCCTGAGCAATTCAATCTCTACACTCACATTCCTCTAATGATTTTTTTCTGTTTAGACTTTCCATATTTCTGTATTTAATTAGGATTTCCAACGTGCCATAATGGTTGTCTAAACTCAATTGTTTTTGCGATAAACATCTTTTTTTGCAATCTGATCATTTGCAGTTAGGAAAATGAGATAATAAAATAGGACATCATCCCATTGTAAATTGTAAGAACAGTTCCATAAGTTTGAAACTGAAAAAAGAAGTATTACATAACTTTGAAAATTCTTGTGTTTGGTCATTTGATAATTTCATTCCATACTCTGTCTAGTCATGAATGAATAGTGTTTTCAATTTTCTGAAATTTTTGTTTAATTATTTCTAGAATTTTGTGGGATAAATTAGTATTCCGTTATGATTTTTTTTAACTAGGAAATGTGGGATTGACGTAAAAGAAACTGTAATATTTTTGAGCCGATTTTGTTTCTTAGACCCATTTTGCAAAAGTTGTCTTTTAGCCATATTTTTCTACATATTCAGCTAAACTCCAATTTAAAGTTGGTTTACCATAAGATTTGTTTTCTTCACGTAAAAATGTTTTGTTAACAAACCATCGTAAAAGCTTTGAATAATAAATATTAATTTAAAAATATGGTTTTCAGAGAATGTCTTTAAAAGATGGTTACCAAAAGCAGAAATTTACTTCTTGTGAAAGGACAAATAATATTGTATCTGTGGTTAAAAGAAAACTTTTGTATTTTTTAAAACAGCTGGGCGACATATTTTTGTGCTTGTTTAGTGTTCATGTTAGTATGGCTGCACGGATTAATTTATTTAGTATTAGTCTCATCATCTCTAACATTATTTGTACTAACCATTTTATTCACTTAGTCATTATTAAACACAAATGTGCAATTTTAACTAACGTTTTATGGTACTAAGCATTAGTAGTTAATTTATTTGATGGACCAATATTGATTTATATGACTAATTTATTTGTTAAATTATTTTTTGATTAATAAACTGATTACTTGTAATTAAATATATTTTGTTATTCATTTATTTCTGGTTTGATAAATTCTTACACATTATATTATGTAGTAAAGTAACACATTAAGGTCATTTCATGAATGCGTCTAAAATTGACCTAGACTTGAAATCTCTAACAGTGACACATCTTGACATTTGTTTACTTTTCAAGCCATCTTAGTTTTAATAAAATGACTAATTTGAGACATAGTTTCAGATGAGATTTTGAAGTCCTATCTAAAACTATGACTCAGAAAATTGTAAAGTCTATAAAAATCACTTTCATA
This sequence comes from Phoronis pallida, assembly GCA_028565715.1. Classification (NCBI taxonomy): domain Eukaryota; kingdom Metazoa; phylum Phoronida; family Phoronidae; genus Phoronis; species Phoronis pallida. Next base: position 6,365 of record JAOXYC010250344.1, read on the forward strand.
TATCAAAAGCAGGACATCCTCTCAAAATGATGACTTTTTGACCAGTGTTAGGTATCCCTTAACTTCATTCCTTGATCATAGGCATATTTTTAACAACCAAGAACAAAAAAAAATAATTTCATAACTCAAAATTAATTTATTTAATACGTACATTTATATCAAATAATGAAATATATAGCACCAAATTTATGTATTTAATAAAAAGTAATGTGCTATTTTAGAAATAATAATTTTTGATTTGAGAACTGCGAACAAAAAAAATGTGAAAATTAATACTAAGGGTTTTTGTGTACTGGAAATAAAATGGCATGGTTTTTTCTAGAATGAAAAAATATATACTCATTCACAGGCAAAACTTGAATAAAAGGATAAAAACTAAAATATAAAATGTCTCCCGCTCTATACATGTACATTTAAATAAAATGTACAAATGTTCAGCTACGAGTCACAACCCTGTTTTCAGTGAAAACTAGTTTTTCATTCACTTCAGCTAGTTTTTACCTTGGGAGTAAATTAACTAAAAAAATCACAGGATAAAAAATCGTCCAAGTTGGTGGTCCAACTTCAAATAAGTCTGAGGTTCCTTCAATCTCAATGGTCACACTGAATATTTTCTGTGATTATAGGCACCAACCAAGCATTACTGAAGTCAAACTATAATAATTGTATGAGAACAAGCTCATTCTTCTCTGTTCATATATATGAATAAAAGTATTTATTTTGTCTAAAGAAAACATAAAGCTTGACATTTTATATTTATGTTTTCTCTATTAAGACAAAATAAATATTCTTATTCATTTATATTCATTGTACCAGGTTCATCAGATACACACCGTTGTTATGTGGCAATTAAAATTAGATGTGTCACATCCATCCAATTTAACTTGCCACATAACAACATTTCATTTTCATTTCTAAAACATAGGCGTGTCACATGAGTTCCTCCACAGAACACCTTCTTGTACCACCAGCATAACGTTATTTCATTTTAAAAACATCTGAAAACCATTTGCTAACACGTGAGACTCGTACCTCGTTATCTCTTGCTGATAACTCTGCTCGTACCGCGGCCCTGGTGGCCCAAGAATATTCTCAACAAAGGCACTAGAAGGACTGACACTGCTAACCAGATACTTCCACATTACAATATTGTCTGTTTATCATTCAAACTTTCAAAATTTTGAGTCAAAACTTGTTCCGTGCTAAAATGTGATGGTAGCACTTTGTTGCGCGGAGGACAGTATGTTGCGATGATCACACTCCGGTACTTCTGTTATCAGCAAGATCTAAAGTATGCAAGCTCGTGCGCTAGCAAATGATCTGAAAACTGTTCACATATGCGTGTAAAATGATTCCCTTCCCAGAATACCTTGCTGCTGTGTCAACTCCAAAAAAAATCACCAACATAACGTTATTTCATTTCCAGAACATCTGAAAACTGAGCGTAAACTGAGTTCCTTCCCAGAATACCTTGCTGTTGTGTCAACTCTAGATAAAAATCACACAACGTTATTTCATTTTCAAAACATCTGAAAATCATTCACATATATGCGCGTAAAATGAGTCCCTTTCCAGAATACTTTGCCATGGTGTCAACTCCAATAAAACGTGCCACTTTAATATCATTTCATTTCCAGAACATCTGAAAACTGATCTAATATACGCGTAAAATGCGTTCCTTCCCAGAATATCTTGCCGCAATGATTACAACAATAAAACTCGTCAATTTTGGGAATAACTCGTTCATCGATTTCCTCAACTTTCAATGGAACACCGTTTCCGATCGTCACATGGTTCAGATCAATGACAGCAGGTGGGGCCACAACCTTGGGACTGTAATTCGTGTTCAAAGCTGGTCTAGGGTTTGTGAATGTCTTGCTTGGTTTTGGGACGTCCATTTGGTAATTGTTTCCGTACACATTTTGGAGCTGTAGTTTTCTGGCACGCGCCTGCATAATCTGTTCTCTTGTAGCTTTGCTATATGAATCTCCATTACAAATCTGAAAAAATCAAATTTCATTCAATCAAAAGCATTTTTATTTTAAATTGATTTAATACTACTCCTTACATAAAACTATTTTGAAAATAACGAATTCATTTTTATGGCATGACAAACATCAGTTACTTGTGTGAGAAGTTTATACAACACAAGTATTATTTCATGACAATGCTAGACAAATTTGTGTTACATGTGAGAACAAAAATGAAAAAGTTATTAATAATTACTTGATTTATGAACATACAGTGATGTAAACTGCCTTTCACACATTGGAGGAACCAAAATTGTGATCAATAGTAAATTTCATTAAAAAATAATTACTTTATAATGAAAATAATTAATTTGATATAGTTACATATTAATCAGAATAAATACCTGACATCTGCTAAATATATCGCTCTCTGTGACCCGCACGTTATAATGTCTCAGAACAATCTGTACTTGTTCCTGAGCTGTGACAGACGGGGGGACATTCATACAACAACCAGGTGGAACAAAATCTCTCAGCTGAAACAACGATGAATGCATAACTAATTTATTTTTTTAATCACTACTTCCAATCTTAAACTCTTACGAAATAATTTGATTTTTTCAATTGTCCATTTATTTTTGATCAGCTTGGTTGACGGAAGTTCAAAATTTCTGAATGCTGCTCTCGCTGGACATGGGCAGTGTCTAAACTATGCAATCCAAATCCAAATCACAAATAACACAATTCTCATCCACCTTAAAGATTACCAAACAAATGCAGAAAGAATAAATAAACTCTGTTGTCGACTAAAACAGTCTTGATTCTATAATAATTGCCTAAATTTTGTTTAAAATTATCTTGAAAAACACTTTGACACTTTTCTCTAATCAAAATATCATTGTGTCTTGGCCATCTGTCAAAGCAAATAACCTTAAAGACACTGTTCATGAAGACATTTCAATTTACACAATTCTCCTATCATGCAATATCTTACTGTGTGATAGGGTGTTCCTGATGTTAAAATAATCCGCTCCTCATTCTGTGCAATCTGAAATATAGAAACAGGATGATTACTTGAAATATGCTGCATTTATTATTATTATTATACTCAGTTTTTATATAGCGCCTGTTTACCAAGCGCTTTACAATAAAATTAAACCTAGTTTAAAACACTGTGAAATTAAAACAACAAATTAAAAACACTGATTGTTACAAATTAAAAGTACAATTTCAAGGGTTCAAGAACAAGTTGACAATGACGTCAAAAGTTTGCAGGAACTGATTTAAGACGTCTAATTGGAGACAAATAGTCTAAAAAGCTCCGTCTTGAGGCCCCGTTTGAAGGCACTCAAAGTTGGGCAAGTATGAAGGCCCAGCCACTGAGAAGGACTTTGCCCCAACCCGCTTCTTACAGGCGACAGTTGACAGTCTAGTTGGATTACCAACAGATCGAAGACTCCGTGCAGGCCTGTAGCACGAGACGAGGCTAGCAAGATATACTGGAGCAGCCGATGTGAGACATCTGTACACAAACACTGCAATCCAGAAGTGTATGCGCAGCTGGCATGGCAGCCAGTGCAGTGCTTTGGAGTTATGCTGTTGCCCATTGGAGATCTTGTAATGATTCTTGCAGCCCTGTTCTGGATTCTTTGCAAACGAGCGATGTTATAGTTTGTAGTGTTGACTAGTAAAGTTGAGCAGTAATCAAACTTTGATATAATTAAAGCCTGAGATGCATTCTTGCACACCTGAGCAGTTAGGAATGGTCTTATCTTCCCAAGGTTTCTGGTGTGGTAGTAACATGCTCGAGTTATCTCACTGACG
>JAOXYC010250455.1:0-10157 GCA_028565715.1 Phoronis pallida
TAAGCCGAGTTAAATACTTCATCCGATTCAGATTGAGATCGAATAACCTCACCTCATATTCAAACACTGCCAAATAAAGTATTTATACAAACTATTCGCCAAACATGTTGCCTTTTTCTGATTTGTGACAAATTTTTTAAAAAATAACATGAATGAAACAATGCATTTACGAAACATGTATCACGTGATATGTATTTGATGATCGCGTGCACGTATTCAGACATGTGATATTGTTTGAGTTATTTCAACATAGGTTGTATAAATGTGGTTACGGTTCGTACTTAATGTAGCTTTAAGCTTTCTGGCTAAACTTTTATTGTCCACTGATTTATTTTCTGATAATGAAGTATAATGATAACCTATCAATTATAATTCAGATCCTTGATGAGAGTACGTTCTTTGAAATTCAACCAAACTACGCCAAGAACATTATTATTGGTTTTGGTCGTATGAACGGGCGAACTGTGGGCATTGTTGGAAATCAGCCTAAAGTGGCAGCAGGTACGAAAAAAAAACAAAAAACGAAAGTTGTGATTGACTACGTATTATGAGTATGGTATCTTTTTTGATGCACAACACCTTTCTCGCAGTATTTCACTGGATAACTAAAACATGTTAAATTTCTTGATTGTATTGCTTGCTTGTTATTTAAAATCGTGTAAAAGTTGTTTTGTTTGTTTCAAGAAAAAGGTACTTGATATGTATAAACTTTAAAGATACTGTCTCCTTGTTGGTGAGGATCTGGGGTCAAAATTCAAATCAACTAGAAATTGTGTAAATTTGAGCCTTTTATCCTAAAAAGTGTAAATTTCGAAAACCTTCTCGTACCAGAAGGGTTTTTTGGATACAAAAATCTCAAATTTACCCCTTGACCGATTGTTTTGAATTTTTAGACTATGTTGCAGGTTAATTATATTCATCAAAGGACTCATACACAAAATTTCTAGTTGATTTGAATTTTGACCCCAGATCCTCACCAATGAGGAGACAGTGTCTTAAACATATTTTTAACAAGACTGTGTTATTATAAAGATGATAAATATTACTGTTTTGTATTTCATTTTAAAACAGTGTGATCTTGTATTCTGCCAGGTTGCTTGGACATCAACTCTTCAGTGAAAGGAGGACGATTTGTAAGGTTCTGTGATGCTTTCAACATACCTATCATCACCTTTGTTGACGTACCAGGATTCTTGCCAGGTATGTTTTGCCTTGTATCACTTTGTGAAGGATGTTAAAAAATGTTAAACAGCCTTTGATGCACTCTGTTTTACAAGAATTTTTTTAAAAACTGACATTTTGCGGTTATGAATATTGTATTATTTGTACACTTTACCTATACTCAGCATAGGAGTTATAAGCCATGTGTTATAAAATATAAATGATTAATGCTAAATTGATTTGAAGACGTGTGATATAATAACAAAAACTGAGTTGTGGAAACAATGTTAACGCTTATAAAAAGGTGTTTGCAAACATTACTGATTTGGAAAGTTGTGGCCGTTTTTGCAACTGGGATGCCAAAAATCATTGATTGTCTCATGTTGGAGACAGTCAGGTGATACTCACATGTCCTTTTACGGTCCAACACAATATTGATAATTATATAATTTATAGAACGCGTAATCATTGCTCTATTCTTGTTTAGGTACACACCAGGAATATGGTGGTATCATCCGTCATGGTGCTAAACTATTGTATGCTTTCGCAGAAGCTACAGTTCCCAAAATCACTGTCATCACAAGAAAGGTAAAAATACCATCTTACACATTTTCACTCCTCGGCAGAGATCTAAAGAGTAGACTTAAATTTTCAAAGTATGAAATAAGAATACGATTACAATTTTTTATAAAAAGTTATTTATTCGTGGGATTAAGTTAGTGGAGTTGTGTGAATTCAATGATAGCAACTCAGATGGCAATTAATGATCGTTCTGTTTGGTCACGAATGTCATACCTCTAGTTTATACAATAAACAAGACTAAAATATTTTACTGACTTGGGCTTATGAAAATGTTTTACAAAATAAACAGGACTGTTTTTAAAAAACATTTGATTATTTCTCTTAGTATTCAGCTAAAAAGTTAAGGAAATCCTATTTACCATTGCCTTCATTGATACATTTTATTGATCTTTTGTTTTCCCCATAAGGCATATGGAGGTGCATACGATGTGATGAGCTCTAAACATCTGAGAGGGGATGTCAACTATGCCTGGCCTAGCGCTGAGGTGGCTGTCATGGGAGCAAAGGTACTGTAAACATGTAATTAGTAAAGATTTCCCCTGTGAACAGTGTTTTGGAACTAGTGTCAAGTGTCAATTCATTTTTAAAACATGTCAGTCTGTAACACATCAACTTTTTCTTTGCAACTTTGAGAAAATCTGTGATTTTGGTAACTTGGATACTTTCTTGAATAGGTTTTCATACACATTTTTTGAGTTTTTATCAATGACGATCGATCTACATGACATTAATTATTTGCATTATACTTTCATGTGTACATTTTGTTTGTAGGGTGCCGTTTCCATCATTTTCCGCGGCAAAGACAACCAAGCTGAGGCTGAGAAAGAATACATTGACAAATTTGCCAACCCTTTCCCCGCTGCAGTGAGGGGCTACGTCGATGATATTATTCAACCACGCACAACCCGTAGAAGGATCTGTGAAGACTTGGATCTACTCCAGAGCAAACAGCAAAAGAATCCTTGGAAAAAACATGGCAATATTCCATTGTAAAGGACAGTTGTTGTGTAGAAACTTTATGGTGATAGCTACAATACGTACATTTTGTATAATTTGTGGTTCAGTATACATTGCTTGACATTGTTTATTAAAGATAAAGCAAAGTTTTGTTCGTTGTGCATTTAAAAAATAGTGTTTCATTGCATACAGGGCAAATTAGAAATGCCATCTATCTCTAAATGCCAAAAGTATATTCAGATTTGAACATGTGTTTCTGGTTGTTAAGAAGATTGTTAGATTTCCTCATGTTTGTAAGTCTTGAATGTATTTTGTGACCAAATTTGTTGAAAGTTTTCTTATACTAAAGAGTCTCAAAATAGAATACAAGTTGATGAATGGTTTTACCCGACTGAAAGCGATAAATCTTGAGGACAGTAACATTTACATCTGGACTGCGAATCAAACCCAGACCTCCCTGATTGTCCGTGATCAGATACTCTTCCAACTGAGCTATCTAGCCCCTACTAGTCTCATAATACTACATTCTATCTATAAAATATAAAATGTCATTTACATGTGAGACAGCAGCAGATTTTCTTATAAACAATACATGCTGAACACTGCAGACCAGTCTGCATTTGTTAGCACAATGACTGCATTAGGTATTTAATGTTCATCTTAGTTTGTGATATTTCTTGTTTATATGCAAGAAATTGACCCAAGGTGGAACTGAATGATATAGCAATAATTTTATTTTAACCATCAGCTTTTAGATGCAGTATAGGACTGGTGTAACTCATTCAGAATTAAAACCAAAATAATGTAGTAACTCTGCAAGTTTTATGGGTTGTTTGAGATTATCAAATATTAGTGTGTATGTACCTTTCTGGGTACATGGTATAAACGGCTTATAATACTTTGCAAGACGAGTGGTAGGCTACTTTGGGCCCAACTCAACTGAATGAATAAGAAATAGATTCTGGTTGGCTTCAAAATTTTATTTTTGTGTACCAAACTTTTTGTTTTTATATGTTAATAAATGACAGTTAATTATTATTTTTTACTGTTTTATATTTTTTACTTTCTCTACTTGATCACAACACACATCTCCTCGAAAGTTTAATGATAAACGACTCATAATAAAGGTGCATAACCATTTCCATGACAATAAAAGTCATAAAAACAAATTGCAATTAAAATCTTTGTACGTATTGTAATCTAGTTATAAATGTTCAGTTACGATGATTTTTTCTGTCTTTTCAAATTTATCAGTTATAAAAACCTTAGACATTTAGCAAATATTTGTCAAAAATTTCAAAGTGGCATTATATTAAAATGAAACTTGTGTTGCCCTAACCATAGTTATTTTAGGTCCAAAAAGGCATTGAGGAGGGCATTCAAATTAATTAGTGGAGCCAGTTCTAAGTAATATGCAAGTTTCATTACAATTTATTTTTATGACTTAAAGTCACGAATAAGGCTTATGCATCTTTAACAATTTGTGAAACATTTATGTATACGTCTTATCAACTTGCTATCATTTCTATTTTGTTTAATCTGACGTATATTCTTTGTCCCCAACAAAAACGTTGAAGCATCAAACGTTCTTTCCGATCAATTATATAACAGATTCCACAAATCCTTGAAATCTTTTCATCTCAGTAGTCTTTTCTTCCTCTAAATCGGGTTCTCATGTCAAGCTGCAAAAGAATAAGGCAATGAAAGACAATAATTGACTTTATTTCATTTATAAAAAGAAAATTTTTAAATGGAATATAATGTAAAATAATGATAATGAAAATTGAAGAACTACTGGCTCTCGACCCTGTTGGGTGGCATCGAACTGCGACATGATAAATGAGCAGGTGGTGGGGACACAATAATTTATGTTCAGATGCAGAGACAATATTGTGACCACTCCCACCAAGACAATGAGGAAACGGGAAGAAATCATTGGGTCACCTGCACGTGTAATCATGTGGCAGTCGGTTGCACACAACGGGATTGAGACCCAGTGAGAACAAGATACTAGATAACTTTGTTCATTCTTTTACTGGTCTGGTTTTGATACCAACAGTCACTTGCTATTGGGGCTCATTAACCATTATCCATTGTTTGTGCTGTTTACTTAACTGCACATTACTCATTACGATGTTTCATTCAGCACCCACACAAAGACCGAGTTAACACAATTAACTAGGAGCTCGCACGGGTCATTGATCAGATAGCATCTCGTCGAAACCCTACCCCGATAGGCGAGATTCAAATACCAGACCCTGTACGACATGTAAAGAATGACCATCACTTGACAGCACTCAATCACTATACACAATGAGGTTTAGCATTTAATATCAATACATTTGTCACACCCAGGTTTTGACTTGATAAGACATCTGTAATTGTGTGTCGATTTGTACTGGAATTGGTGCACAGAGAACAGTTTTTAAAAAAACATTGAGAAAAAGCAATCTGTAACTTAATCCAATAATTTTAAGCAAATTGATTCATGAACTTACAAGTGACCGTTTACATTCAAAAAAGGCAGTCCTCAGTTTGTAACACTGGGTCGGCAATGGTACTTGAGACCCTTCTTTAATGTGTAAACACTCTCTTGGCGTCAAGCGGTGCTGAAATGAAATATTAACATTTTAACAGTATGAATTGATTATTGTAAAAAAAATCATTTTGGGTAATCATAAATTAAACGCATACATCGCTGCTTAGGAATGTAGAATAAAAAATAATTGAAATGCGTTGTTTTCATCCGTTTCTTTTAAACAATTAAATTTGATCATTTATCGTTGCCAATTTGTGTAACTACCTTAATTCTTTTTTTTAAACATTTATTGCAAAAAAAAGAAACGTTAAATTACAAACACGATACAAAATTCTTTATCGAAAACACAATGTTAAAATGTTAAAGTTGATCGCAATTATCTAGGTGATCCGTCAAGATATTTCAATCGAGCCACATTGGCCGCCTGTATAAAGATTTCTAGAAGAAGCAAAGGTATTTATTTGTTCAGCTAAATGAAAGGAGGCAATTTGTATCAAACAAGCATTCAATGGTTGACAATTTTACATTCGTAAGTAGCGATGTAACATTTTAAATAAGTCTAGTAAGGCAAGGAAAGGGAAATAAAATATTCAAACCAACTAGGCCTATCCTACCGCATAGCCCCGCAATATGGGCGCATGGGCCTCAGATTGTGAAATAGTGTTTTTCTCATCGACAGTGATTGCTAATGAGTAGCATCAAAATAATAGCAGAATAAGTGTGGGAATCGGATGTTGACACTTGGTAAATGCCATTGGCAACCTTGTTAAGTATGCTCTAAGGCTGGCACTTGATTGAAAGTGAAAAGGTCATGAAGGTCATTCTATAATCATGTAGGCCTACATCTAATATCTGCCGGGCCATTCACTGCGTCTGGAAATCTTGCGAAGTATTAGAGCCGCTATTAGCAGCTGGAAGAAAAGATTTTAAAAAGGTTTTTGTTTCACTATTTCACTCACAATTCGACAGCAATCACTTTCCAACAGACATTCCTTGAGATCAATTGCCATTCCTTCGCAAGGTTTCAGTTTTTTAACATCTTCAACGGTCTGGTCGGGAAGAAACTTAGGCATTTTATGATTTTGTTCGGATCAGAGTCAGTTGAGTCAACAAAACTTATCAATGCTATTTTTTCTGAGCAGATCTCTTTGACCAGAGGTTCACAAACCGGGTTGTTATTTAATTGCAAGTAAATAGATCTTCCAAGGGCGCAGACATCTTGAAATTAGGAGTGACTGAAAGCCGCAATGAGACAATAAATTAGAAAAAAACGCTTAAATTGTTTCACTTCTAACCAATAATGAGTTATAAAAATATGATGATTTATTTGAAGTAATGAAATGATTTTCATTGCATCGATTCAATGGTAAATATAAATGTTTAGCGCCACATCAATTCTAACTTGTTGCGCAGTCGTTAGTGCGCAAAAGCACGTAAATATCAAGGATGAGTTGGAAGGTTTGTAGGGGTTTGTAATCGCTAGCAAACAACGTCAACGTAAGTAGTCTTGATCTGTTTATCAGTTTATTGTTCATATTTATTTGTCTATAATTGTATTCAACCCAACTTGAACTACTCATAATTGAGTGGCTCACTGAGACACTGTCATCGTCAAATCCAAATCCCCGGTCCAAATCTGACACCAAATCGAAATTGTGAACTGATTATTGCTCGAGTTGGAGTGACACCTAGCGCCTGCTACCTGGCTACAGCAGCTCAGTTGCTGCTAACCTTGGACTGTGTTTTTTTAAGCATAGTTTATTTACTAAAAGGTTACCATGATCAAATATATTGATCCCTCTTATAAGTTTTAACTTCCTTAATCCTGAACATTGACAATTTGATACTCCACCTAAATATTAGTCAGTCAGAATCAGATCAACTCTCTGAGGTCAGTAGGTTGATGGTATCAACTACTAAATTATATGAATAACTGTAGCCCTACTTGACTAAACTGTAGAAATTTACTCCAAAGTGCGGCATTAACCAAGACTTGTGCTACTATGTTTGGCCATCCGATTGCAGAAGAGGAACACGACCATGGTCATTGATTATTGTTAAAACTAAACATTAAATCTTGTTTAATTGCAGAAAGGTTGAACACAATTCCAAGACAGCAAAAGCCTGGACAATGCAGCACCATAACAGAGTTTCACCACTGACGGTGACAACAGAGGGCAGTCTGCCCACAACATTCACTGGTTATACATCTCCACCTCTATCGCCAACAGGAAAGCCGTCGAGAAATAATGCAGCATCCAAACGATACAAATACCTACGAAGGATCTTTATGTTCCGACAAATGGACTTTGAATATGCATTCTGGCAAATGATCTACTTATTTGTTTCTCCTCAAAAAGTGTAAGAGTTGAATTTTGCGAAGAAATGGTCCACATGTCTTGTATTATGTTACAGTTTATATAATACTGTGACTAACTAACACTAAGCATCGTTGAATCAGCTGGGGCAATCCAAGTATTATGATTGTTAAGTTATAGACCTCCCAAATGAGTTGGTTTTGATGAGTTTGTTTTGTAAAATGAAAATTCATTTTATTTTTAAACTCGTACATCGCTACTTACGATGTAGAATTATCAATTCTTGAAATACAACGTTTTCATCCGTTTCTTTTACACAATTTGAAATTTTTTGTTGCCAATTCTTTTACTATACATACATTCTTTATCAAAAACACAAAGTTAATACGTTACAGTTAATCTCAGTTATCTCGTCAACCCGACAAGATATATCGTCAAGTCTCATTGCGATTTCCGGGAGAAGCAAAGGTATTTATTTGCTCAGCTGAATGTTAGGATGCAATTTGTTACAAAAAATCCAACGCAAGTGAACTCATTTAATAGTTGATAATTTCACATTCGTAAGGAGCAATGTATGGCTTTAAATCTTTTTTTTTTATTTCAGATATAGAAACTTTCAATATAGAAAACGTAAGTATTGACTTGGCATCATAAAGGATGACTTTTTAATAGCGAAACACAAGTTTTACATATTATTGGAAGTATTTCAAGTTGATCATAGATTCAATTTCCAAGAACATATTAGTATTAAGACATATCATGCTGGGTTCAAAGTCGAAAGAGGCCACTCAGTGTCTAAATGCTTTAAAACGGACGCCGGTAACAAAATGATCCTGCACTCTATTTTTAGCTTATCTTTTTTAGAAACAAAAGACCAGTGGGCCAGAGATGATCCTGCTTTCTTGGTGCTTCTTAGTTTATGTTTGTGTGGTAAGAATTTTTTTTATGGTTTTTAAGTTTTTGAAAGGAAATGTACTCAGTTTCAAGAATTACAAAATAATTTTAAATGTGCGATTAACTCTGCAAGTGTTCATTTATATACAAACCTAGGTTTGACCATGGTAATTGTTTAAAAAAATATATATATAATCAAAAGTCTTCAAATGTTATCAATTGCATTTGGTTAATGAATTACATGTAGTTGTAAGTTTATATCGTACCATTTATCTTTCCAGGTTCAACAATTGTATTTTCTATTGTCCTTGGTTTATCATTCTGGGGTTTTGTCAAGACACTGTTATGGATCGTCCTCGTTGATTGTATCGGTGTTGGTTTATTGGTAGCTTCAATCATGTGGTTTGTATTTACATTGTGGTACCGTAACTTTCAGTAAAATTGAATTGAAACTACCAAAAAATGAGTTTTCTAGTGATTTTGTTCATATTTGATAAAATAATTGTAAAATTATTTGAGTTGTGCTTAAATGCCGAATATAATTCTCCCAAAATGTCTTTGGAATATCAAGGTTAGCAAAGCTTGAATAAAAACAACAAATGTTTTAAAACATGTCACGTTTAAAAACGTTTGTTGTTTTTATTCAAGCTGTGCTTGAAATACTAAAATAAAATGATATTCAAATTTTAAATATTTTTCAATATTCTGTTTTAGAATTTTACTCGTAACTGTCAAATAAAATGTAGAATATTTTTAATAATATTATTTTATAATCAACACACAAGTTTTTTCTAAATCTTAAGTTCTTTTATCTTGTTACAGGATGATCAGCAATCGTTACCTGTGTGTACCTGGTAGCCGTGGATACGATGTGGAGTGGGGCTATGCATTTGATGTGCACCTGAATGCGTTCTTTCCTCTCTTAGTTATACTCCATGTAGTTCAGCTTATATTTCTTCATTGTAAGTATCACCTTTTCCTATATAGGGTGTCCAACAAAAAATAACCCCCGACTTTGGGCTCCTGTAAAATATTATTTTCAAATAAATGTTTATAAAAGTTACTCGAATAAATATCCAACCATTCATACGTCATTAGTCAAAAAATAATCTGAAAGATATTTTGAAACTTGTAATTTTTGTGAAGATTTGAAATTTGCTAGACGAAAACTATTTTGACCACTTTTTCCATTTGAAATGCATGTAAACGGTGAAAAGTTTGATTTTTCATTTTTCCCAACTTTAATTGCTCATTTATCATAAATGCATTTGTAATTTTTAATTAAACTCTTATAAAGGTTTATTTTACCATTCATGAGTACTTCCTTAAAAAATAGAATGAGTTTCTTGAAAACTCATGTTCACAAAAATTACAATTTTCAAAATTTCTTAATTATTTTTTGACAAATGATGTATATGAAAGGTTAAATATTCATTTCAAGTAACTTTGATAATAAAGCATTTATTTGCAAATCATATTAATTTTTACAAGAGCCCAAAGTTGGGGGTTAATACTTTTTGGACACCATGTAAGTCAAGTGTTCTGGTCACAGGCTTGTCAATAGAGGTGCATAAATGACAAGCTAAGTCTTATTACATGCAAGCCTTGAAATTGTATGACAATCGTTTGTAGCGACGACTTAGGCGATGGACGACTTATACATGGATTTTAACATGTAAGTAGACGGGGTCAGTTTTATCGGGACC
>JAOXYC010250566.1:0-10152 GCA_028565715.1 Phoronis pallida
AGATGAAAGTGCTGATCCTTTTGATGGATGCGTCTGTAAAATGAAGTAAATTTGAGTAAAAGAAATACAGAATGAAGTAAAAAATGTTAATAATTCGAACTTAAAAACGTGCTTCCAATAAAAAAAAAAAAAAACTTTTTTAAGTTCGAAATATTAACATTTGTGCTTCATTCATATTTTTCAATCACCTCACTTAAAAGTGAGGTGATTGAAATGGTATGCTGTGTGGGTTTGAAAAGATTCAAAGCAGATTTTAAAAAAATAAGCCTTTGTTGAGTGAATTAGGTCACTAGTAATGTTTTCATACTGGTTTTCTGCCCATATTTATAATTATTTATTTAAAAAACCATACCATGTTTTTACATAGATTCAATTAATGAAATGCATGGCATTTGCCAATGTTTCAATATTAACTGAACTTGGCTTTTTTCAGGGGAATGAGTGAGAACCAGGCTTCTGCTGAAGGTCGCATACCCCTACACTATGCTTGTCTTGCTGGCAGAGCGCACATTGTTGAACTTCTGCTGAAGAAAGCAGAGAGTGGTAAATGTTCTGGAATTTGTTTTCAACTAAATTTACTGCAGCTTTTATTTTGGTAATCAGAACAGTTGAATTTTTTAATAGCAAGGTGAATGAAAACTATGAGTTGTTGGGATTTAAAAAGTTCTTAAGGGGAAAGCTTGATATGCCCTTGGTTCTATTAGGAGGTCAGAATGCTGATATACCAAAAGACAGTACTCTAAACTTCCAAACAGCTAGAACTCATTATCCGTAACTTTGAACCCTTATTTCTTTTAGGGAAGAAAACTGCAGATGAGAACACATTGAAAAAGTTTGGAGTTGGTGGAATCAATAAAGCTGATCGATATAGCTTCACGCCTATATTCTTGGCTATTGAAAATGGACATATCGTAAGTTATTATTAAGCTATGATACCTCAAAATTTGCCCTTTACGATAAATTCAAAAATGGGGGATAGCACCACGTGCCAGGCGCGTATAGTTATGATGCGTTGCGTTTCGAATTCAAAATTGTATGTCTTGCTGATGAAGTCAATGCAGACCGTCACAGACTTAAAATTACAGTAAAAAATGGCAGACAACAATGTCTCAATGACGAACTTCTAAATTTCAATAGTTTGGTAAATTTCACATCGAGCAAGAAATTTGGAGTGATTTGACAGTATTGGAATAATCAAGCTGTGAATGTTCAATTCCCATACTTAGCAAACTGTATTCTGATGGTTGGTTTTGAACTGGACATGATCAATTACAGATATCTGAATTAAAATCATATATGAATTTGGCGCAATTAGTTGCTACACAGTACCATGTCTGTCTGCTGACATGTGTCTGATCCACTTTTTATTCAAAGCGCTTTGCAATTCTATACATTATTAATCAGACTTTGGAACTGTTCACTGTAATGCCATCTCAACTCCCCCAAGGAGCATACTAGCGGTGCGCCATGAAGGCATCTTCACACTAATCCAATCCCATTAACCACCACTATTGCTAGCTGGGTGGGGGGAGGCAAGTCGGATGAAGCGTTTTGTCCAGAAACACAAATGCCGCCAACAGGGCTTGAACTGTGGACCTCCGAGTTTAGACACGCATGCTCAACCACTGAGCCACCAGCACTCCCATTGTTTTATTTAAGTTTTTGGGACCTAACAGAGAGGCAAATCAGTGCTGATTCTTTAAATGAACTCGTACATCATTTCACCATGAGTATCTGTTATCTTTTAGGACTGTGTCAAGGTCTTGTTGAAATATGATGTAGACTTAAAGAAGCCACTGAGTGCTGGGAGAAATAAGGTCACCCCTCTCATGTACGCATGCGCCTGCCAGTTTGGAGTACTCAGCATTGTTAAACAACTGGTGAATCATGGAGCTAAAGTGGAACAAACAGGTATAAACCGGATTAAACTGGTTCATAGGTACACGTTTCACATTCTCCTAGTTAAGCTTAACTGTGGGAAATGTTCACATTTGACAATGCTTATAACAAAACTATTCTCTGAGCCTTTCTAAATTGTTGCTCCCCTTTTCATGTCTTAAGCAGTTGTACCTTTGGAAAAGGTAATCTTGGACTTTGAATAATTACAATTTTGAAACAAATAGAGTCATCTTGAAGATATGCCATGTTTTTTTTCAAAGAAGGAATATTTTAATCTGTTATCATTCAGACAAACTGAATCGCACTGCACTGATCCATGCTGTCATGAATGGCCACGCCCACATTGTATCTTACCTATTACACCTGGGAGCCAACCCTAACCAGGCCGACTCATCCGGTAATACAGTGATGCACTATGCCGCGGCATATGGATGGTATCACTGTATGAAACTTCTAATGGAGGCCGGAGCCAAGGAAGATGAACCCAACAACTGGAAGGTAAATTATATTATGTGGTACCCGATCTATATAACACCTATTAGTCAATATTAATTTGGAGAATGTTGGTCACGTCAAATAAAGACTCCATTGAATCCTTACATCATCAAAGTCAATGTATCGGGCATTCAAAGTCGTTTAAAAATCATCCTGTAAATGACAGTATATGCTGGTTTGATGTACTTTGGTATCATGTAAAGCAAATTATAGATAAGTGCAACTATTTTCATTCATTGAAGGTTATAAACGCATGAAAATAAGATATGCACTATAAAAATCTCAAGGTGTTGGCATCATTTTTTAGCTCAAACCACTTTTTTGATTGCAAAGTTATTTCAGAGACCTTTTTTGGCTTTACAAACTCTTCTAATTATTACAGATAACGCCTGTGATGGTGGCATTCTTGAAGGGCCACTATGGTTTGGTGGATGCGTTGTTAGAGAGGCCTGGTGTAGATATCAACTTTAGAGATGAAAAGGGTAATTTGGTTAATTTAATAAGAGTTGAAACTATACGGCTCTGTGAACTATTTGGCAATCATAGTTGCATCATTTCTATATGTCTTTAAACTTTTGAAGTTCTGCAATGTTGTGCTTGTTCTCTGTTATCAATAGACAAATTGCAAGTCTGCGGTATTGGATTTCGGAATGTGCATGGTGTTGTATACCCATTCTTTCCTATTTAAAAACATCTTCAAAACATTGTAACTCACAAGACAAGTAGTGAAAACAAACCCAAAATATTTCAAGCAAAGTGCATGCGCTCTTTAGTCTTAGGTTGCAAATTGTCTATTGAATCGGTTCCATGGTCCCATCTACAATTCTCATTACCTTTACTGGGACCCATGTAAAGATTTGGCATTAATATCTTGCGACAAAGAAAAAATAGTATTTCTTACAAAAACCAGACTCAAATGCTGTATGTTAGTCTCATCCTCAGACCTTCTCGATTGCGGGTCTGTACTCCTTGTGCAAGCATCTTGGTGACATCACTCCATTGTCGGGCTCATTTGATTAGACCTACTTTGGCAAAAAAACGGAGATCACCCTCAAAGATTGATTGCCGTATGATACCGTTACTGTTATCTTGCTCTTCACCACTTGAGTCGCATCTACTTCAACAAGTGGAATATCTGCCCCAACATTGTTTAAGTATATACAGTGCCCTCTATCTTTAAGTAACAATACTACATCTTTCCCTTCCTAGGTATGACATTGCTACTGTTATCCTGCTCATCACCACTCGAGTCTCATCTACTTCAACAAGTGGAATATCTGATGAAGAAAAACATTGATGTCTCAATTGCAGACACCAACCAATCAAATGCTGTGAGTTTTTTTCGAGGATATATCTATTGAATCCAGTTTACTTTTGCCCAAAAGAATTCTTAGTTCAAAGACACTAGTTTGAATGAAAATACACTTTGAACAGTTACCATTCTTCAAGTGGCAGTATTTAAAACCCTGTTTTGTTGTTAAGTATAGAAATATAAAGAATATGCTATGTTGTAAGATTTGACAAAATTTAGTGATATAAATCTTCATAGTTCTCTTCAACCTTTTTGATTTATTAAAATAAATCATCATCAGGAATATATATACATGTACACATGTTTGTAGAATTTTAAAAGTCAACCATCGACATAGCAGTCCATATCGCAAATGATCATAATAACAATGCGCTAATTTTACATTTTGTGATACTGATTTCGCCAAAAACAAATGTGATACAAAATTCAGAATGAATGAGAAATGTTTATTTGTACCTAAAACATTTAAATAATGGATTAGAAAACAAATGTTTTTAATCATATAGCGAAATACAATATTCATTTTCTTGGGCCCAGTCTTCAACCAATGAGCTCCAGCTAACTAGACTTGCATTTGAGTTACTAAGCCAAAGCAGGGTTATCTTTTCAAACATAGTTGAAGAATGAATATGTGAAGTATTTTTTTCAGAATGTTATTAATTGCACAATCTTTGAACCATACTTTTACTTTTTACAGCTGCATTATTTAGCCAGCAACAGTATTCTGAAACCTAAGAGAAATTGGAGGGTAAGTCACTATTTAGATTATATACGGAAATATTACTCAAATTAGAGAGATAATAGTGAAGTTTGTGTGCAAAGTTTCAACATACAATTTTATGTATTTGTATACTTTTTGTGTAAATATTATAGTTAAAGATACTGTCTCCTCGTTGGTCACGATCTGTCATCAAAATTCAAATCAACTAGAAATTTTGTGTATAAGTCCTTTGATGAACATAACTAACTTGCATCTTGGTAAAAAAGTTCAAAAAAATCTGAAAAGGGGCTTTTGGGAGCTTTTTTTATCCAAAACTAACCCTGTCTTAAGACAGGGTTAGACTTTTTAGGGTAAAAAGCTCTCAAATCACCCCTTACACATTTTTTGGAATTTTTTTACTCAGATGCAAGTTAATTATATTCATCAAAGGACTCATACACAAAATTTCTAGTTGATTTGAATTTTGACCTCAGGTTCTCACCAACGAGGAGACAGTATCTATAACTCAAGTTTTGAGTTTTTGCATTTACCAACTGAATTTTTTTTCTTCCAGGACACCAATCCTGGAAATGATCCAGATAAAATCAAGATCAGCTTGAAGCTCACTGAACTACTTATCACCAAAGGATGTGATCCTATGTCACGCAACAGCAGTGGCGATTCACCACTAATGAGTGCCCTGAAAAATGTAGGTCCTTCGATAACTCTCTCCTTTCTCTATTTTTTAAACCACAAAAATTTCAAGAATTTAATAATTTTCATATTTTTTAAAAATTGTCATAAATTTTAAGTGCAGTTTTAACCAAAACAGGGTTCTTAGAAGTACTAGATTGTGCATGATCTGGGGGCTGAGGAACTGATGGAATGACAACTTCTTTAACCTTCAATAGTCTCACTGCCATTTTTTGTTACAAATGGCTGCTTCTTTATGTAAAAAACAGGCTTTGAGATATGGTTTTTGTGCTCAAAATATTGCATGATAAACGTGTTTAAATTTTTACACAAAATGATTATTTTTTGCCAAAAAGGAAGTTTTGTGATTGCTGATTCCTGTGAAAGTGTCGACAAGTGTCACGGATTTCATTACTGATCTATAATAATTTGCAGAATAATTCCGACCTGGTCGAGCTGCTAGTGGATAAAGGGGCCTCGGTGTCTGATAGCGTGGATGCTGATGGGAAGAATATTCTACACTCAATTGCTGAGAATTGTTTGAAGAGTGATATGACAAATGTCATTGAAGTTTTGGTGAAACAGGTATTTAAAAGTTGTCATTTTCTCAAAACACAGGTTTAAGGTTGTGGCACCAAAAAGCTGTTTTAAACATTTGTGCTGCATTAGTTCAAAAATATGCAAAGAATCTGTCTGAAGCATGTTTAGGAAAGTTGACTGACTTTATGAACTTTGAATTTCTCCTAAGATGAGAAAACATCAATGTATTGTATACAAATTCTTGTGTAACTTAAAAGTTATTCATTAAACGGTGGTTAAGCACCTATCTTACCAGTGGTCCAGATCTATTCCCCTGTTATCCGACAGAGGTCACAAACATAAATCAATGACAGGTCACACAAGAGGTCAAACACAAGTCCAGATGTGATTTCAGACACAAGGTGTGCTGTCTCACACATTTAATATCTGAGGTAGGTGATGTGTGTGCGCTTTGAAACTGTCATGAAAAATTTAAGTAAGTCCAGCAGATCAGATTAAAAAAATTATCTGATTTCTATCTAATGTTATAGGAAAACACCAGAAATTTACTCATCAAAATGGCTGCCCTGGCTGACCATGATGGCTGTACAGCATTACTGAGAGCCTGTATCATGTACAAAGAAGAGAAAGCTGACCCTGATGCTACAGACGAGTCAGATACGGCAACGACCAAAGGCCTGAAGTGGGTGAAAGCACGGAAATTCATTAAACAGCTGATAGATGTTCTGAAGGTTGATGTCAACACAGTCGTGGTGGAGAAACACTTCAAGGCTACACGACCTGAGAAAGAGTCTGACAGATATATTAAATATGGTAGGTTATAACCTGGTCGGGTTCTGATTTTTCTATCTTTTAAAAATGTCACCTTATGTTAGTTATTCAACCATGTACTCACATTTGAATGTTTTGCATTATTGAATTCCTCTCCTAGGTAAATGGTCAGCCGTGCACTTGTTGTCATCATGTAGTAACGAACCAGCTGACATCACTGACATCAGAAAGATTGACAGACCCGCACTGGAGATGATTCTGTCATACAATCCTTTACTGGACATTAAGAATATCAGCGGGTTGACTCCTCTATTGGCTGCCTTGAAGGCCAAAGACCTCCCGAGCTTCCAACCTCTTGTAAGTAGTTTTTGGTGATAATTAAAATAAATGTATAAAAAAGGTAGTTTTAGTGGGATTTTATGTTTTTTCTCAAAATCTGTTGGTTAAACGCCATTGTTGAGAACAAGTGATAACTATTTCCCCAACTTTAAATTATTAATGAAAATAACACTGATTGTCTTTCTATACACATCATCAGTTACAAATATCGTTGAGGACTGCAATTCAACCTGTAAAGAATATGAATATTTTTTATCTTGACTTATGATCTGAGCTCAAATTATAAAATTTTTGAATTTTCTTTTCAGCTGAAGGCAGGGTCTAGCACAGAGACTGTATCAGATGTTGAAGATGACTTTCATGCCACCCCTCTAGTCATTGCAGCCAAGTAAGTATACATATCAAAGACCCTTGTTTGTATTAATCTGACATTTCTTGAAAAATTAACAGTTTAAAGTTTTGTATTTCTTGGAAAGAAAAAAAATCCTGTCAAGTTTTGTATTGAGGAATTTGTTATTTTTTGCAGACATGGTGCGTCTGGCTTGCCATTTCTCACAGAATTGATTAAGCATAACGCCAATGTAAACACAAGAGATGATCGCAAGAACTCGGCACTTTTCTTCGCTTGTATGGAAAGTAAGTTTCCAAAACTAATTATAAGCCACATTGCTCAACTTGACACCTTGGAACCTTGACTATTTATCTATTAATGGTTTTATGATGATTTTCAAGAAAGCGACGTGGCCTGTATTTTAAAATGAAAGAAATGATTGATTTTTCTCTTGAAATCTGTGTGGATACCTAACTATGTGACAAAATAATTTAGATTGTAAATGCACTAGGCATTCAAATCAAAATACAAACTTTGTTTACTTGACAAGCGTTAACAGATTTTTCAGTTATGCATTATAATAGAATATAAACCTTTGAAGATAAAAAATATTTTACTTTATCGTCAATGAAATAATAAAATTCACAAATGATTTATGGTGTCTCCTATAATCATAAATGAGATCTTGCACTTTGAATAGGGTGTTTGGAAGTGGTACAGTTACTTGTGGATCATAACGCGGACATCAATGCTAAAAACAACAAACAATGGACACCCCTTCATGCTGCTGTACGGTGTAACTATGGAACGACAGACGTGTCCACAGAAATAGAAGAGTTACTTATTCAACACGGGGCTGATGTGATGGCAGCACAAGCTGAAGGAAGGCTTCCTCTACACATTGCTCTGAGATCGTACGTTGAACCACATGGTTGAACTTCAATTTTCATTAATTTTTATTCTTATTGGAACTCTTAACAGGGTCTACTTGCTTTAAGCAAAAACAAGTCCTCATGTGAAAAGGTCATGGGGTAAAATTATATACTGGCTATTAAGTGTTAAGATTTAGACAAAATTAGGACGGGCTGGATAGCTCAGTTGGTAGAGCATCTGACCGGCAATCAGGGACGGATTTTATCTGTCTTTTAAAATTAAATTTTCATGTTTTTGAAGATTTCTGTAGAATGTGGGAATTAAAGTGTAATACAGTTTGTTTCTTGTTGGTTTTTAATGATCATTAAATATATAATTAGGCACTGTTTATACAGCATTAGTTGTGTGTTGTAATTGGAGAGTATCATTTTCTGACTAAAAAGATGATTTAGTCTCCTTCTTGGCCAAATATGTATGAGGGTCTTTTCTTCTTGATTAAGAAATGTCTGCAAAGTCTTCTATGTAAAGATAAAAATGCATAATTTCTGTACTTTTTGTTTTTAGCGCTGCGGAGGGTAAACAAACAGGCGATCACTATGATCCTATAGAACTGTGTACCACACTGACTGCAGCTATGAAGGGTGAAGGAATCAACACTGCAGATACTTTTGGTCGTACTCCACTACACCGAGCTGCATTTGTTGGAGCTTCTATTTGCTGTATGCATCTATTAGCGGTAAGTTGATGAGGCCATATATTTTGACTTATCACTAAAACTAAGTTGTTTCTTCCACTAAGTTATGATAAGGTTGAGAATGTGTGCTTGATTTTGTTGGCATTATCTTAAGCTAATCATAATGCCACACTATGCCGTATACGGTATTGCAAAATTGGCAAAAACTGTCAATATCCCCCCGGGGGAAACCATGTTTATTTAACATCTGCTACATATTAGTTCTTGTGCATTCCTTATGCATTCCTACAAACTTTGTCTTTGCGGTAGCAGTCCACTGTACAAAAAAAACGTATGTGAACCGGACACACACCTGATAATGACCGCATGAGTAATGTAAGGGTTATGCTTTAGTGTGACATGAGCTTTAACAATTATTGTTAGCAATTTCAGTCTTTACCATGAAAATTGTGAAAGAAATGTTTATGGGGGTCAGACAGGGAAATGCAAGGATGTCTTTTTCTCATTGAAATCATTACTTTTTAAAGTTCTTATCTTTGTCAGTTTGATGCAAAGCTGTTCTGAAGCAAGTCTTTTAGTATCATTATTGTTTGCAGAAAGGAGCCAATTTGGAGGCTGTTGACAATGAGGGTAACACACCTTTAGGACTGTCTGTACTGCATAAACAAATGAGGTTTGTGATTGGCTTGATATATTTTGAAATGTTGTTAGCAGTGCCGGATCCAGGATGTTATGAAAGGGGGGGGGGCACACTAAACTCGAAAAAATTGACGACCACAAAAAGGTCCTACGGCATAGCTATACTTCGTTTTTTTTCACATTTTTCATATTTCCAAGCCTTGGCGTATGTCCAGAAGTACGATGAACCATAAAAAATGAGAAATCTGCAATTTATTTTTTTTGATCAGCCTACAAAAGGGGGGAGCGCCGGCTGCGACCTCCCCCACCCCCCAAAATCCGCCAGTGGTTAAAATGTCGATCGATCACCAGTGTTAGAATGATAATTAATTTTCGCTAAAATAACCATTCTGAAGCTGCAGTGTCAAACAGCTTTTGAACTTCCAACGCAGTCAAAAGTATTTTAACAAAGTAGACAATTTTGTAAAAATGATTATGGTTTGTAACAATGTAATTGGTATGTTTATTTTGACCAAAACAAAAAACAGCTGAAGTTAACATTGAATTGTTCTGGGATGCGTACATTTCATTATTCTGCCTCATTGTTTTTGAATCGGCGGTGCATGGCTGTTCTATATTTGGGTTGTTGATGCATAAGCTGTATTGGTGGCCATAAAAGTAATAAAAATAAATTGAAGTGAAACTTGCCTATTTAGAACAAAATGTGTTCCTGAATGCCATTTAGAGCGTAAAAATAACTAGCGTTTGGCCAACACAAGTTAAACTTTTTAAAATCTGTTATATCTATTTAAGGCAGGGAATAATACAAATTCCGTGAAATGCATCATTTTTTAATGTTTACATTTTTGAAATAATCATGTCATCAA
>JAOXYC010250677.1:0-10151 GCA_028565715.1 Phoronis pallida
AGACACTGTGTTAAGTAATTTGCCCCTCGGCTACAAAAACAAATACATAAATTAACTGAGAAATGTAAACCAACTAGGTAATAAATACGAATTGCTAGATAAAAAAAGTATTTTGAGTACACTACAGGAATTCTGTCTATTCCAGCTTTGGAAGTAATTTTTTTCAACATGTTCAAGTTATGTTTGGACAAAAGTTTTAACTGACATGACTAAGGACTGGGCCAGAAAATTAAGCATTTAAAAACCGACATTCCAGTTGGTAATTGTCCGTTTTATAATTTATATTTTATAGTTTAAGATAAAGAATAAACGATGAATAGGCCTATACCTGATTATTTTTCTCTTCAGATCCCAGCCATAGACTCCCCCACTTCCAACATAGCGTGTACCAGAAACAAGATCATAGTTCCCTTCTTTTTGGACTCTTAAAACAAATTCAATCACATAAAAGTTTTGCAGTATCACTGATTGAAGCAGAGCAACTTAAAAATGTTTGATTTAAAAGAAGTAAAAAGACTGGTCATACGGAAAACCTAATTTTGCGATTATACTATAACTTAATGTGCTTTATAAGAATCAATTTAGAGTTCAAAAATAAAAAGACAAACAACATTTATAACAAGGGCACATAAGATATTATTCAAAGTTCAAGAACTACGTAAGTAGAAATGCAAATTGTCTAATAACACATGCTTTGTTAAAAGATTTTTCATACTTTATTACCTGATTAACTCTGGAATGAACTTGGGCTGAAAATAAAAAGATCATCGATTCAGTTAAAGATGGATGCTTGAACAAACCTTTTAAGCTAGAGACTTTTGAACTATTAGTGTTTTCTGCATGTTAAATTTTAATTTAGTGTTGATTAATGAAAATACGAATATCAGAGAATTTGGGTTGGGGTAACAGTGAAGTTTAATATTACAATATGTAGACTATACCAAACACTTATTGATATGTTTTAACTAATAAGAAAATTTCATGTTTACATGGTGTGACAAGTCAGCATCCATAATGATGACATAGTTGCCTGTAGCATGTTTGATCCCATGTACGTAGGCTGTTCCTAATCCAAGCTTTCCTGCCCGCGGCCTCAGTACCTAACAAAGAAAGACAAAAACTCAATAAAATTATAATTTGATATCAGCATTTTCACTTGATGATATGTGTGACATCAGCTGGCAAAACAAAATTTAAAAAATCGGAGTATGCAACTATCATGATTCTAATCTGTCATTTGACTTGGCAAAACTATAGAATTTAGTAAGATCCAAAAAAAATAATTGTAATTGTTCGATATTTTAATTCAGTACTATGGATTTCTTCCATCGTTATTGTTGGACTACCAAATACTTTTTGTATTATTATTAACTAGGGCCTACTCCACTTACAATTCTGTTTCTGCCATAAATCTTTTCCAGTTGTTTTGCTGCTTCCAATGTTCCATCAGGACTGTTATCATCAATGATTATAATCTCAAATTCATGACCACTGAAAGATAGATTCATAAAATGTTTATGATTTAAAGACACAAGTTGGATCTTAGAAACAAGTAGGCCTAAATGTGATTGATCACTACACTGCTTTGAATTGCATCATTTGAGACCATTTTTGAACACAGGAAAATTGACCTTTCGGCAAAACATGTGAATAGCACACTTGACAAATTTATTTCTTCTTAAACGAATCAAGTTCTCTTTACAATAACGACAACAAATCGTATTTTTTCTGTTTGAAATTGCGCTGTTAATCATAAATCAAAATTATTCAATGTTATTTGACAATATTAGAACTCCTTGTCTTTAACGATGGAGTTTGAAAGAAAGATACCACAAAGTCTGAACTTAAAATTGTATCACGATTCGTCAATTTCTCAGACGTCCTTGTGAAAACTCCCTGCCCTGGGTTTTGTAGCCAACTACTGTAGCCAACTGTAGTTGGCTGGTCACCAGGTGTTGAACTGTTACCTCAGAAATTACTCATGAAACCCTCTACCTTTCTTCAAAATGTTTCACCAGTAACCAGACGATAAGAGGAAGGTTTTCACGTTCGTTATAAGTAGGCAGAAGAACAGAATATTTGTCACCTTCGCCCGTCCCTGACGACATCGCGATCACAAATTATGATTTATATTCCGCCGTCAGATGTCGCTAAATTTCAAAGAAAATCTTCGTGTAAAAACCGTTCGAAATGTTGCTATTTTATACTCCTCTAAAACATTATCTATAGAAAACAAAGATCAAATTCAGCATTCATGTTTCAATGCAGACAAATATACATGTTTTAATATAAATAAATGTGCGTGACTGAAACATTTTGTAAACGATTATATTTTCTGCTAATTTACTAGACGTCATTTCATAAAAATGGCTGCCCTTGTCCAGTTGGCAGTCTTGTTTCTTGCGGTAGTCGGAGTTCTTTGTGAATCCGACGAAGCTGGTGTTACAGACACAGAAATAGTTAGCGCTAGAGTTGAGGTAATTGACGGAGAGTACCACAAAATTGCGAATAATATGTTTGAAGTAAATTAGCATTGAAAAAGTGCTGATGTTTGCGAACCATTTTCGACTTCAGTCTGCACAGCCTGTGTGACGTGTCAACACTCAACTGGTGAAACCAGAAGGCTCTTCCATATGGTTTCGTTGTTGCGTGGCATTTATAAAACCATGCATTGCTCTACATTTTTAAAATTCTTAACATTTTAGACAGTCCTTATTTTAAGCTGGCCAACACTAAAGATGATTAACCAGTTTGCACTGTGGTAAACACTGGTAAATCACCCAATGCAATGGAGTATTGTCTAAGTCTGCAGAAACCCATGCAATTACCTGTTTAAAAAAAACATGTATAAATATGTAGAAATCTGATAATGGCATGTTAATCCATTTAAAGCCAATGCATTGAGAGGTGGATCATTGTCAGGTGTTGCCTGTCAGAGTGTCATTAAAGAACGATAAATTAAATCATTTTGAGCAAAGCGTCAAAAAATTCTTTTGACTTTATTACCATTTACCTAAGACTCTCTGCTACCAAAGAAGAAACAATAAACAGGTATCACTTCAACAGGTTCAACAATGGTGTAAAGCATTTTTAACAAACAAACGGCAGAAAGTCATCATTGATGGTCAATCATCTGAATGGTCAGATGTCCTGTCAGGTGTACCGCAAGGTAGCGTTCTCGGTCCGATTTTCTTCATTAGGTTTATAAACGACCTGCCGCAAGTTGTTCACAATTATGTGTCCTTGTTTGCGGATGATGCAAAGATTTTCTGCCAAGTGTCTGCAACAGAAGACAGTGATAGCCTACAACATGATTTAAACCAACTGGTAGATTGGGCATGTACATGGCAGCTTCATTTTAATGTCAACAAATGTAAGGCAATTCACTTCGAACGACGAACAAGAAAACGAAATATAGTATGGAAGGAGCCGAACTGATGATGGCTGAGAAAGAAAAAGACTTGGGAGTGACTGTTGATACCCATCTTAACTTCTATCAGCACATAGAAGGACAGGTTAACAAAGCAAACAGGATTCTGGGTCTGATCAGAAGATCGTTTGACTGTATCGACGAGACCTCATTTGCATTGTTATATAAATCTTTAGTGAGACCTCTTCTGGAATACTGCAATGCCGTTGTATACCCACATTATTCACGACAGTCGAACTTCTTCAGCCTCCGAGTAGTGTACAACGAGAACAGCTTGCCAGAGCATATCGTTACTGCACCGTCTTTAAATGCCTTAAAAAATAGACTAGACAATTTTTGGAAGGACAGAAGTATAAACTTCGATTAAATCAAGAACTTTAAAGTTAAAAATAGTAGTGTCGGCATTGATAAGGAGAATCAGTAACAGGTCACATGACCTTTCACCTATGAAGACTGAACTGGATAAACTAAACTAAACAATTGTTTAAGCAAAAGGTGCTTTTAAGCCAAACTAAAACTCATTTGTTTTCATCAAATTAACAATCATCCAACGTTTCTTTTCTGAATGACTTATTATTAATTGATTTTTCTACTTTCAGAGCTGCAGTGGGTGACGATTGAACAGATATCCTCAGGTGAAGAAATTCATCTTCGAGGATATCCCTTTATAGTATCCTTCATCGAATGATATTTTTATTATCGAACCAAAATAAATGACAGCAGCTTTTCTTTATGACATGTCAGCCAGCGAATGTGAATTAAACTGTTTGATTGATGAACATAATTGTTATCCATCATTTTAATGGGGATATTGAGGGCAAAGTAAAATGATTGATTTGAACTTTTTGAAATATTAGCAGAAAGCCTCCATGAAAAAACAAATGATGTTTCCCTCCTGACCAATAGATGGCGCCTTTGTCAACAATATTTACCTGTGAGTAATGAATGAGAATTTTATGACTCAGAGCATTCATGCTTGTCAATACTCAATAGCATAGTTAGTACATATCACGGTAGACCTTGTTTCTTCATCACTTTTACAGGTACTAAAAAACAACTTCTGCGGTACAATTGTTTTATTATTTTGACAACACCTGTCCATGTTTTCCTTAATTAACTCCCAGTGAAAATGCTGAGTTCAAGAAAAAGCCTGGAGCCAACCCAGATCTGTTATTGCTCAATGCTGCGGATGAGATAGTCGAGGTAAGTGTTAGAAGGAAAAACAAACTCTGAATTTAAATGGTGGGCTTTTTACTGTTCTACTTCATTAATAAGAATTGGTGGAATTCTTAATTTTATTAGCCAGTTAAGTAGGATGGCTTGTTAGGTATCAAAACATTATGATCAACCAATTTGATGATATTTGAGAAGTATGTTGTGAAATCCACTATCACCTAAAGGGGGTTTGTGTGCTAGAAATTGGTCAGGTGTATAATCAAATCTTTTTTAAAGGGCATGTTTAATTTTGGTTTTAAAATTCAACATTTGTTAATGAGCTCTCCCTTTGTTTTTTCAGCGTATCGACCTCACCAAGTATGACAGAGAAGGATGTAATGAGCTTATGGTTAGCAAGGGATTCAGCCTTAAACCTGTAGAAGAGGAAGTGGTTGAAGAAACGGAAGAAAAGAAGACGGAATTATAATAATCCATTTTCTTCATGTTTCTTCTTCACCATGATTCAAGATCACAACCAGGATTTTGTATGACATTTTTTACACTGACAATTTATGTGTCCAATGTATTTGTGATTTGTTGTGATTTTGCATTAACTATTGTGCACATTTTTATACTTGTGATTTTTTTTTTGATAACCCATAAATAAAGTCCTGCTGTCTAGAATGTGCAATTATGAATAGTCTTCTGTCTAATTTCCATTTTATTATTGATTGGAATTGTCAATCAATTTGAAAAAATAATGGACACGCTATGCATCCCTTTGTTTTAGAACTGTTCTCAAACACAACATATAATCTGTGCCATTATATTTGAACCTGTACTTATTTTCTATATAGCACCTGTTTTTGTTTGTTGTAAAAAGGTTTTACTTATTTCAAAGGTCTGTAGTGCTCTTCCTAAAGCTCCATTTATTATTTGTATTTTGTGTACAGTGCTAATTCACCAATAATCTAGACAAAGTAAAGAAGCTTATGTGTTGCACAATTACCAAGGAATAACACTTTCCTATTATCATTAGGAAATTCAGTAGCCACTGAACGTTTTCATTGATACCTCTGTTTTATAAAAAACAGAATCAAGATAAATGATTAGTTAATCGAAATTGTATATACACACAGTATTAAATCTCTAAATATGCGAATAAGATCAATGTTATTTTTTGGGAACAAATTGCTTTTATTTCATTTTTCAGTTGTTATTGTCTAGTCTAGTTAATTACCTGGTTGGATCTTGAATTATGGATGTTTTGTTTCAAACGGGGGTAAAACTAACAATGCTTTTCAATTTACCGTGACGTTATAATGACGTCACATGTTAAAATCCTTATTTGGTATGACATGTGACTGATGATGAAACCATGGATGGTGAATTGTTCAGTGTAATTTATTTTTCTTTCTCATGGTTATTGGTATTTTAATAAAATTATTTTTAAAAGGAAAAAATCAATCTTGGGTTTTTTGTTTGATAAATTATCAATTTTAATTAATTGAGAAGTTGTTAGGAATGAGACCCACTATTTTCAATTTGTAAATCGGATTTCTTTTTTAAGATTTGCTTTACAAAAAATGATATATCGGGTGTCCCAATTCACGAGTTTACCATGTGCAGATCAGGAGTTAAGAGTCGTTTTTAAACTCAAAAGTTCACAAAATTTGCTGTTTTGAAATTGACAATGCTCTAATGATACTTATTATTTGATCTTTTTGAGTTTGGCATACTGTTAATACTATACTCTTAGGTAAACTCGGTAAAAAAATCAATACACTTGGTTTGTCCGTTGCTGAGAAAACGCTTTTTAAAAAATGACGCACTTTTTTGGAGACACCTGATGTACATTTAGAATATTGTAATGGAAAAGTATATTTTGTGATCTACTTGATTACTCGTTGTTTTTTTTTTTTTGGGATGATGCATCATAACATGGAAATATCCATCCAAAAATGACTTGAATTTGTTAAAAAAGATGCTTAAATAAAAAGACCACCGTTTTCAAAGACAAATTGATTGAGATGTTGAAAATATGATCTGATTACAAATCCTTGTTCATTACTAAAATGTTTACCCACAAAACAACGAAAAAAAATCTGCAAGTAAATATCAAAAACTAATTTGCGGTCCATATTTATTTGCGTTTAATTGAAGACAAATAGAGACGGAACAAATCGGATATGAAACTCTCATCATAACGGCCATTTTTCATGAATGTAATTACCAGCGTAATATAATAAGTAGGTCTCGTAAAACGGCTACGAAACTAGCTCTCTGAAGATTATAGACGATGTTATAACTGTCACATGTCAAAAAGGAAATGTTCATCGAAGCAATCTATTGATTACGATTCGCAGTATAGTAATTACAGACAATTTCCACAATAAAGCTGATAGCCTTCGGTTTTAATACAAGTTTTATTAGGCATTGTACGTTTTATATTGGCAGCAAATGAATTAATAACTTCATTTCAAATGACATGGCATAAAGTTTAATAAAATCAATGCAAGGAGTCGGAAATTATTCAGAGAGCTTTTGAATTATGATTTCTGGTCAATGGTCTTGACGACGGTAACTGTTTTGTGTATAGCATGATGATTTTCCAGAAAAGATCAAATCTTCGTTTGCTGCTGGTCCCTCGCGTGAATTCCTCGTTTCAATCTGTTCCCATCTCAGTTTCTTTTAAAATTGGCAGTTTTTTTTCCTTCCATTGTTTTTGGAGTTCATGAGGCATAGTGGCACTCAAAATTAAGAATCTTGAAATATAGTGGCACTCAAAATAATAAATTTGAGTGCACATATCTCTTTCCTTCATTTTCATTCAAGTTTAATTTTGGGTTGTGCTTCGGTGTCCGAACCTCTATGACTGTGTTTCTTTTCGGTGCGGATGTGTTTGTTAAGATTGTTTGTATATTTGATATTATATTATGTTGAATTGTGAAATCAAAAGTTATTATTTTGTCATTTCATGAAACTATTTTTTATTTTAATTTAACTTAATAGTCTGTGTAAAATTATTCATTAACATTTATTATTTAAATTGGTGGCTCCCATGCCAGCGTTTTTTTTTAACCTTTTGGGAGTCTCCACGCTTTTAGTAGTAACACCTCCGGCACGTTTTGCATGCTGACAAATAAAAATATGATATTTCTACGTAAGAGCCATTTTACTTAACCGATACACTTATTGGGTGGGTTTAAACGTTTGTTAATCGATTTAAATTTCTTGTTATGTCATTACTGAAAAATCACAAAACTTAATCAAGATCTCATTTCTAAAAAAAAACGAATGGTTTGACGGGGCACTTATTTCCCAAGCACTCGTACGAACGAGTCGATAAGTCACAAGAATTCGATAAAAAATCTTTTTAGCCAAACGTTTCTTTGTCTTTAATCGCCTTTTTTGAATTTCACTTGGTTTTAAACTTTACTATTTCAAAGGCGAGACTAGTACATGACATGTTTTTTTACTTCAATTGCCGCGGGATGTACAAGTATTGATAATTTCACAAGTAGGCATATTGTTATAGCCCAAGAGTAAAACTGTCTCTCATATGTTGATAAAATCAATCCTTGCCTGGGGTGACGCAAGTTCCGCATGTCTCCGTTTTTCTTTCATTTCTGTTCAAGTGATTAATGTAAAAAACAATATATCTGTTATTGCGACTGCATCATAAATCGGCTGCTGCAATCGGCACCCATGTTTTACTCAGTTAAAGTTATACATCGCTACTTACGAATGTTAAATTATCAACTGAATAAGGTCAATTGTGTCAGATTTTTTGTTGCAAATTGCATTCTTAAATTCACCTGAACAAATAAATACCTTCGCTTCTTCCGGAAATGAATTTACAAGTGGCCAATGTGACTTGATGAAATATCTCGACGAGTCTGAGATCAACTGTAGCGTACATATATCAACATATCGTGTTATCGATAATGAAAGAAGGTAGTAACAAGAATTGGCAACGAAAAATGATCAAATTGTGTAAAAGAAACGGATGAAAATGTCGTTTTTCAATCTCACTAATATATCGGGTGGCCCAAAAGAAACGTTCCCAAATTTAACACCTCATATCTCCTAAACTGAACATTCTGAAACGTTGAAAGTTTGGCCTGATTTACATCATCATATTGGTTGGTAATGAGTGGCAAAAATTTCAATACCGTACATTAAGAACTGTTGACAGGGCAGCACACTGATTTTAGTGTACCATAAACGCCTTTCAAATATTTTTTTGGGGGGCCACCCGATATAAGTCTGAACATGTCTGTGCGTTTGTGTGTCTGTCCGCACGTTTTGACCGCGCGAAGCGCAGGATATGTCGAGTTTGGGCAAGGTGACGGGGTGTGCATGTGCAAGGGCTGTGCACGTGCTTGCACGAGCATGACCGGCGGGAAAGGTCGGGAAAAGTCGAGGTTGGTCAAGTTACAGTGGTGTGCATGTGCTCGAGGTGTGCACGTGCGGAATATCAAATTCAAAATCTATTGTTTGTTTTGAGAAAGGATGTCAAAAACTTGTATTCCTCAATTTATTCCAGGCGGCAAAATTGTATGCGAAATGATTTTGCCGCCTGACGTCAAGCTTCCAGTCCAATTGCCTCAACAAATCAGAAGCAAATATATCATTGGGTGACTAGATGGTTATAAATGAAATGTTTTTGTACAGCGGATTTGGTCAAAAAATGTTCTTTTCTCTTTAAAAACAATGAGTCTACTTCAGTAATACTGAAAGAAAGAGTTATTGTATTCCCAGACTGAAAAATGGCCACAGGAATTGACGATGGGCATAGCTTTAACAGGGTTAAAAATAGTCTAGTCGCAATAACCACGACAATATCCGAGTAATTTGTAATTCTAGTTTTGACGCTTGCTATTGATCAGCCATTGAAAACCAATTACACGCTAATGAAAGAACACATTATCTATCACACTGATAATCGAGTGACTTAACAGATAATGGGTTTTCTTGTAAACGTTCTGAATAAATTTACAAACTACGCACAACTGTATAATTTATTTGTTTTCTTCGATTGACTTATGAGTTAATCTAAAACAAAAAAGATGAAAAAAGATGAATTGTTTTCATGCAAATATATTTTCCAACAACGACAAGCGTAGGCCTACAAATGATCTGGTTAGTTCAGGAGCGGTTTATTCGTGCTGTTTATTTAGATCATTTACACACATCGGGCAATGCAAAATAATGATTAAGCGAAAGTGTCATTGTCAGTGAGCCGTAATCGCTATTGGCAAGACAATTGAAAGTTAGTACAGATTGAAGTATTTATCGGAATGTATATATACTGAAATGAGAAACTTTAAAATCGCTAGGCATTGTAGATTAAATATTTATATTTTGTGATGCTGATAATTATTAAAGTACCATTTTCGCTTTCGAAGGTCTAAAAACACATTTTTTAGTGGGCCAGGATTGCATTCTTGATGTTATGACCTTTAAGTACAGCCAAATTAATAAAGGAAATTTACCTCGTAAATATATTTATAGCAAGGTTATCGTAGTATGATGTCATGTTCTATTTTTAGCCACTCTCGTC